>JANHFT010003706.1:110777-133540 GCA_032467955.1 Pseudoxenodon macrops | reverse complement strand
GTGGAACAACTTGCCTCCAGAAGTTGTGAATGCTCCAACACTGGAAGTTTTTGAGAAGAGATTGGATAGTCATTTGTCCAAAACAGTATAGGATTTCCTGCCTGAGCAGGGATTTGGATTAGACGACTTCCAAGGTCCCTTCCAACTCTGTTATTCTGTTACCTTAGATACACCCTCAAATTCTTTCTGGAGTGTGTTCTGTGATGGGAAGGGGGCATTTATTTATTACATTTATATATCGAAATAGTTGAGATTATGCAGGGAAATTCAAGACTGAAGACAATAGAGTTAGTCCTAATTTCTCTTGGTACTTCTGAGAGTATAATTTGATTTCTAACAAGATACGGTAATTTAGGATTTCACTTCCAAATGACTAGCAATTGGAGTCATTTTAACATATTCCTGAGAAGCAGTCTAATTTATTTCAGAGTTTGCATGTACTTTACCTGTTCTTTGTCTACTCCTCTTTCCCCCATTCCTTCATGTCAATGTGTTTTCTTTTTAAATAATAGTTATATTATGAATTTTCACAAGAATAAAAGATAACCTAAAGTAAAATTAAAGAAAAAGGAAAGGAAAAAGTTAAGTGAGAAGCTAAAAAGATATGTATGTAGCAGGGGTGGGTTATAACTTACCTAGCCGCCAGTTCGCTGCCTCCCACACTGTGTGGGCGCACCTTGTGGCCGCATGCACACTTTGCACGCCGCGCACATGCGCAGGAAAACAAATTGCCAAAAATTGCCCCCCAAATAAAAAAAGGCTGAAAACAAGATGGTGACGCCTGTGCAGTGCTGGAAACTTGGCTTCTGCACATGTGCAAAAGAAAAAAAAACCCCAAAAAAGTTCTAATTTTTTTCCCCAAAAAACAAATTCCGCAAAAAAGATGGCGGTATCCACAGACCAGAACCAGTTCCGTGACATCACCAGCGGCTTACTACCTACTCTATCGAACCGGTCCGAACTCGTAGGAACCCACCTCTGGAATGTAGAAATAAGAAAAGACAAAGAAGTGATTCCCCATCTTCCTTACAGCAGGTAAATACAAACAAGAAATTTTGCCTTCCTCCTTAAGATCACATCATAATTTCCTTCTTTAGATATCCAACCTTTTTTATCAGCAAATCCATTCATTATCAAATTATTTTTCCAATTTTTAACAAAAAGTGCATACATTTAAATTGGTTTCCAACTGTCAACACCCTTTGATTATATTAATAAAATCATCCTATTTTAAAGACAAGGGTATTTTTTGTAAATATCAATGACACCAAGATCAGTTCTATACACAGTATAATTGCTATGAATTGTATTCATAAGTCAGGGACAGATTTTGAAAGACAGCTCTATCTACTATCTGTGGGTAAACAATAAGGGTCAGTGAATAAATTGTTTTTCTTTCTTCTGACACCAGCAACAATTTGTATTGTTTATTTAGTTCAAGGCTTCAGTATTTCAGTGCCTTTATGATTATCCATATTGATATAAATTCTATCTAATTATAAACTAATGCAAATAAAAAGGCTTCTGTTTTCAGTCATATTTTCAGTCATATTTTAATATGTGTGGTTTTAACATTTTACTTTATTTATTTATAACTTGTAAGCCACCTGGAGTCACTCAGAGTAGGGAAGATGGGCAGCATAAAAATAAATAAATAAATAAATAAATAGTTAATAATATAAAATCTGCATTTAAGCAGTCTAAGCCGGGGGTTGGCAACTTGCGCCCCTCGCCCCTTTTATTTCTTTTTGGGGTATTTATGGAAATCCGGGCTGAGGAACGATTGGCAGCCGCGGCGGAGGCTTCCCTTTGGGCGACCCTCCTCCTCCCCTCACAACCACCTGGCTGACTGTGGCTGAGCCAGGACTGTGCACACGCATGGGGAGACCCTCCTCAAGCGAGCAGCAAAGAGCAGGAAAGGCCTGGCTTTCCAAAAGGAAGGAAAAATCCCCTGCTGAAGATAGCATGCAGGGCTGAAAGGGCTTTCTGACAGTGAAAATAGGCACAGATAGAGAAAAAGAGAGATGAGAGAGAGAAAGGTACAGAGAGAGGGAGAGAGAGGGAGAAAGATGAAAGGGAGGGAGGGAGAAAGACAGAGGGGGAGTGACCTATTTCCCATAGAAAACACGGAGCCACAAAACCTGGGTAGGCACAGCTGAGGGGGTCATGTGACTGGCTGGGAGTGAGTGACATCGAGTTGGCCACGCCCACTCAGGTGTTGTGGCTCCGACTGTTTTATGTTTTCGGTAGGAAATGGGCCCAAGCAGCTCTTGGGTGTTTAAGGTTGCCGACCCCTGGTCTAAGCAATGTTTATCCCATAGCAAGGCTTTTCTACTGAATGAGAAAGATAAAACAGACTATTCAGCTAGATGTTTTCTTTAAATATATTTACCAATTTGCAAATCATGGAATCTTGGATCCTGCAAGCAGTTAGGACAAGTGATCCAGGTTAAAGAAATTCCTTCAAAGTCCTTGTCTGTCATGCTCCCGTTGGAGTCTGAGTCTGCAGGGGAAGATGAGCTGGAACAAGAACTGACAGCGATTGTGAGGGCAGCTCCCTTGGCCTTGGAGGAAACTGGGGAAGGGCGGAGTCAGTCCAGGCACGGCTTTTCAGAATTAATAAGGCCTGTAGGCAGGGAGGAAAAGAAGCAGGATGAACATGAGAGACAGAGCTCAGACGAGGAGCAAGAACCACCCCATCCTAATCCAAGGGCTAAGGAGAGTGCAGAGAAGGCATGATCAACGCAGACTGAGCAGGCTACTCGTGATGAGAGTGTCCCACCCATCTTCACCAGGCACACCTGGGGAATGAGACTTAAGGAGACGATGTGGGAAGGGACATTTCTTGGGAACAAACGCTGAGTTCCTGAAGTGTTGCGTGCCGACGTTTGAACTTGCCAAGAGTCCTTGCATTCCTTTTGGCATTTTGGACTTATTACCTGAATCTTTTGTTCCCTGAACTCCTTGATTTGTGTTTGATTTGCCAAATACATTTGGATTTATTGCCATGCAGCCTTGGTGCAGACAGTGCTGGGCTGGACTAATTGTAGCCAGAGGCTGCTTGAGGTTTGTGTGAGGAGTTTGTTATCACTCTGCTCTGAGACTTGCCAGAAATGTGAGAGCTTTGGGAGAGATTTGGAGCAATAAAGGGGAGGTTTGAACTCCCAGGTGTTTGTGATATCTCTGTGCTGTGCCCTGGGTCATCACATTGTCAAAGAGAAGTAAGCTCAAACATCACTGTTTCAAGACACTCTGGCTTGTATTTATACATGGGACAATATGATATTATATATATCCAACACAAGGAGGGAATTAGCGATACATGCCAAGTATAGTTTTCTCAAGTGGGGAGAATGTAAATGTGCAACATTGGTTTGAGCAAACTTTTGCAAATTGTAGAATACTTTTTAAAATATGAAACTATTTTCAAATAGTTTAGGAATCTTCAGATACAATGTAATACTAAAAACCGTTTAATTTTGCAGTTGATCGTAATTGCTATTCTATATAGATTACAGTAATTAATTCAGAATTATGAAATTAGCCATATTTGCATAAATGTAAAGAGTTGGCACAGGAGTCAGCAATAGGCTAGTATGGCAAACATATCAAGAGATCAGGCTGAAATCGTCCAACTAACCTCAAACTGAGACAAAGATTGGAAAGAGATATGTATGAATGTAATTGGGCACATTCTGAAAAGTAAATGATTTGTACAACTATAAAAATGCACACAAATCATATGATTTGATTCAGGGGTGGATTCTAACTTACCTCGCCACTGGTTCGCTGCCTCCTGTGCCACACGGGCACGCCTCACGGCCGTGTGTGCTCCTCATGGGCGCTCCTTGTGGGCGCGCATTCTTCTCGTGGGCACGCTTCTATGCACAGTAGAAAAAAATTCCAAACCCCCCCAAAAAACCTCCAAAAACAAGATGGCGACACATGCGCAGTGCCGGAAACCCGGCTTCTGCACATGCGCAGAAGAAGAAAAAACCAGGAAAAAAATCAAAAAACAATTCCCCCCCTAAAAAGAAATTTCAAAAAAAAGATGGCGGCGTCCACGGACCAGAACCGGCTCCGTGATGTCACCAGTGGCTTACTACCTACTCTATAGAACTGATCTGAACCGGTAGGAATCCACCTCTGATTTGATTTGAGAGAAAGTTATAAAATTCTAGAAATGACCCAAGTTATTCTGGATACTCTAGGAAGTCTTTTGATGCAACTGAATCTCCAAATAAGATTATTTGGGAAAATAAAACTCTACTTATTCCTATTTGGAAGAATGGGGGTGTGGTGAGAATGCTAATTATTGCCCACTGAGTCTTCTTAGGCTAATTAGTAAGATTAATGGTAGATATGTCTGATGGAAGTTTTTGCACTGGTTGGAACAAGACAAAATCCTACATGCGAGCATAAAGAATTCTGAATAGACTATTCTGTATTATAAAGGGACTGATATTTTCTCAACTGATCAAAAAGTATATCCATTCAGTTCATTTTCTCCTACTTGTAGATATTTTAAAAAGCCTTTAATTCCACTTCTAGAGAATTTTTATAGCACAATCTTAAAATATCTGCAGTCAACATATTGTTACATGTAATCCACAAGAATACCACTTGAGAAAGTAAGATATATCTTAACAGCTCATCTCTTAGATTCTGCTCCATCTAGTAAGACAATTAAATAATGTTGTATTTTGAGCCTTTTTTTTTTTTTACATAAAGGCAACGGTAGCACATTAAATGAGGAAAAGTTCCATTTTCTCCTCCAGCTGGCCAATAGACCTATGTCTGCAGTGCTTTAAGAGACTGAGATTATTGAATTGTTGCAGGCAATGGAAGGTCTTAGAAGGCCCATGTTAGTACTGTATATTCTATCATGAATGCTCGTCACCAACCAACTATGAGAAAAGCAATGTCATTTGTTTTGCAAGTGGCTTTTTAAATTCTACAGAAAGAAAGAAATAGAAAAAATATATAAAATACAACTCCTCCCAGGAATGTTAGAGCTGCACTTCTGATAAATGAAACTATATTTCTGTTTATCCCAATCCACTTTAAAAATTCAGGTTTTAGCCAAGCTCAGTGTACATTTCTCCAATACAGCATTTAAGAAAGGATTTCAATGAAAAGAGATTGATGGTAATATTTTGGCACTATTTTGAAATAGTATGGCTTTAATAGATTAAAACAGTCTCTGTATTTTAATCCTCAAATTCAGATTCAGATGAAAAAAAATCTATACAATACAATACAATACAATACAATACAATACAATACAATACAATACAATACAATACAATACAATACAATACACCGGGCACTAGTCAATGCAACTAAATATTAAAAGATGCTACTATAAATGATTAAGGCATTAATTTCAAAGGATTATGAAATGGGTATTTTCTTTTCTTAATTTATTATTTGGCAGCATATTTGAATATGTATTTGAAGAAAAGTAACTCTATGTTCAAAGGAATTTTACCTAGATTTCAGCACTTATCGACTAAGACAAGGAAAGCTACAAGAGATGAAAAAGTACTGATGGTTAATTTAGTAAATTATTCACAAAATTAAATTATGCAAGACTTGTAATCTGTATGATAATCTTTTTCATCAAATTGATGCATGATCACATTTCCATCGCTATACATCTACTTTGCCCATAACATTTTATAATGAAACAAAGTTATAAAATCAGAAACATGGATGAGTCAGTTATGGAGCACAAATATAAAATGAATACATAGCATGTGTAATTATTAAAAAGTATACACGGTGGAACTCTGTAGTACTAAGAATATACACAGAAGCACGGTAATTACCAAGAAGGAGCATTACATAATAAGACTAGCAGTGATTTTGCTGTCAAGGTTAAAATTATTTACCAAGGAAATGAATGTACCTCCTTTATGCAGAGATGAATTATTAAAATATTATTGGCCGTTTTTTCCAAAGTGATGCAAAGTGAAAGTTGCATCCTTAAAAATGCTATCCACATTTTCTGGTAGCTTTGCTGATGAGTGTAAATCAGAAGTGTCAAACTCATGGCCCACGGGCCGGATGCATCACACACTGGCCACGCCTACCCCTGTTTTAGCAAACGGGAAAAAGTTGTGATGATAACGTGATGACAACATGTGATGACAACATGTTGTCCCGAGTTTGACACCGCTGGTATAAATGATGGTTTGGAACCTAAACATGTTCCAATGAGATCAATCTTGCATACCACAGGAACATGAGATACTAGATTCTTGGATCTTATCCTACGTTTAGGTTTCAAATCCACCCACCTTACAACAGAAGTAACAATGTGGTACCTACAATACCAGTGTTTACCCAAAGAAGTTTCTTGCTGCGCTTGACTTAGAAATGATTATTTTAGTTAAGAAATTAAACAGTAAACTGGCAACAAAGCAAAACAATCTTTGGATGAAATGAATTAATTAACTGGGCAGGTCATAATTATGAAAAATGCTCATATGTTTGCAGTGCCGTTGTAACTTTGAATAGTCACTAAATGAACTGTTGTAAGTTGAGGACTATCTGTAGAGAAAAATGCATTGTCTGTCACTGTGGTCTCATACTTTATAAGTGATATCAGGAATTTTGATAAGCTTATCGTATTGGGAAAAGAGTGCTCACAGTGAAATTTAAATCATAATAAACTTCTCTATGTTTTAAATGCTAATTTCTAAATATAAATGATTTGCACTGTGAGATAGAAGGAGCTCTGTATGTGGTGGGACAACAGATAAAATGCCTTTCCAACTATGATTGCTTACCTACCTGACTAGATTTTCAATGTAGTATTTTACACAAAATTCTCATAAGTACATTAAGATTTCTACCTTAAAATCTAATCTGCAATAATATTTAGATAGATAGATAGATAGATAGATAGATAGATAGATAGATAGATAGATAGATAGATAGATAGATAGATAGATAGATAGGCTAATAATTATTCAAATATAATAATTATTGAATAATAAAGTAGGTTTTATGGTTTACTTTTTCATGAATTTTCTATATATTCACTTACCTAATGAAATAGTGCAGGAGTCCAAATTAAAGTATCTCTAGCAGGCTGCCTAGCCTCAACTTGAAGATACCCAGGAAAGAGATGCTTACCATCTGTCTTGATGATTGATTCTATAGCTGAAGTGCTCTTATTATTATTATTTTCTATGTTTCAGTATGAAACCTAGTTCTTGCAGCTGAATCAATTGTTCCCTATGCTCCTCTGGAATAGTGGAGAACAGGTCTTGATCTTGATTTCCATTATATCTTAGTAGATAAATAGCAAGTATTTGAAGAGCACTTGTACATTCTCTGTTTCCCTTCATCAATGTTAGTGGAACTATTGCTTTCTTATGTTGAAGTTAGATTTTACTTTTAACACAATAACCACACAGTAGACACATCTTTAGATAGCCATTAATACCCACAAATACTTTTTCATGAAGTATTCAGTGTTACTATCAAGCAATAGCCCCTTCCTTAATCTGTGCATTTGACTTTGTTTCTTATATGCATACATTTGCATTTCCCTCCTTTCCCTCATTCCACTATTTTCAGTCTATTTCTTTAATCTATCAAGATTATTTTGCTTTCCAGAATACTAATATGCTGCTTGATGTTATGTCTTCTGCAGGTTATAAGAATCATTTCCTCTACTTCATTATCCAAATCAGAGGTAGGTTCCTATCGGTCCTATCCGGTTCTATAGAGTAGGTAGTAGCTCCACAGTGATGTCACGGAGCTGGTCCTGTCGGTGGCTCCGTGGGCGCCGCCATCTTGGATTTTCCTTCTGCTCATGTGCAGAAGCTAATTTTTGACTGCTGCACGCGCGCTTGTTCGCACGCTTTGCGGGTGCGCTCAAGGAGTGACCCTGAGAGAACCGGCAGTAGAAAAATTCAAAACCCACTTCTGATCCAAATCATTAATAAAAAAGAGTGTAGAGGCCAAGACTTCAAGCACCTTACTTATCTTGCTCTAATTTGATAGGAAACAGTTTATGAGCACTCCTTGAACGTAATTTTTGAACCTGCTATGTGTCCACTTAACTGTCATGAAATACAATTCACGTTTATCTAAATTGTTAATCTCATGGAGGCTTTTGTTAAAAGCAAGTTATATTTCACATTCAATATTCCCACAATCTATAAGGGAAGTAATTCACTAAAACATAAGATAAACTTAATCTGAACATCTTGTTCATGATTAATCCACACTGACTAGGACTATCAGTCCTTCCCATTTGATCCTTATAAAAGCATTACATGATTACTTTCCCCCAGTGTTCCAACCATTTCCACTTTCCTATTGGTAGTACCAAGTCAAGAATATTGATTATCTTGTGTCTCTGTTTGACAAAGAAAGCTGGATTTTCTTGAAAAATCAGGCTTCACAGATGTTGTTTCCTACCAGATGTCTGGTAACCCTGATTTTCACAAAACTCTTTAAAAGATCTGCACTTTAGTTTTCTTTTATTTTAAAAGTTTTTATTGAACATTTTTCAACATTAATAACCTACACAAATACAAAATAAAAAAGAAGATAAAAAAGTAAAAAACAAAAACAAAAAAGGAAAGCAAACACAAGATAGAACAAATACAGTTACAAACAGTTAGAAAAATACACAACATAATGTAATTTTACAGTGTTTCGTGTCAGAGTATATGCTGCACCTTAGTTTTCAAAGACACCCCTCACCTCTTCTCTTTGATTTGATAAAGGAATAGTAGCCACCAGCACTACTGCTTTTCTGTATTTCTCTTTTGACTCAGATAAGCCTACAATTCAAGTGTGTTCACTTCGATTCCCAAGCAGTGGTAGTTGCTTATAATAAACATTGCAACTTCTTTCCTACTGCTTCCATTCCTTTTAAATTGTATCATTCAGTTGCTATATTCCAATTAAACGAATCCTCTTGCTAGGTTTCTATTATATCTGTTACATTTCTATTTATTTTCTTTTACTATGACAAGCTTGTTTTGTTTATTTCCCATACTCTGGCTGCTAGTGTACAGAGAATAAAGGGCATGAAACTTATGAACCAATGTTCTGATTTTTTTTTATTGAGTGGCTTAATAAGCTCCAATACAGCAACACTTTCTTTCCTTTTGCAGTGCACAAATCTGTTATCCAAGGTGCATCTCCAACCCCCTCAGGAGTCAGTTGAAGCTCTCCTGGCCAAATTCATCATACATTTTATCAACACTTCTTTTGTACAATATGTCTCATTCTAGACATCCATCATCCAGCTTTATCTTAGCTGATGGTCCCAGAAGCAAAATGTACAGACATTACCATTGGTCTAGCTAGTATTCTTTTCTCTGTGTGATCCTTGGTGCCCTCTGAGCTTGGTTCTTTTCTTGCAGACATTTCTTTACCAAACTCGGTAACACCATCAGTGCATTGATGTTACCTACTTTGGCAATGAAACATCTGCAAGAAAACAACCAAACTCAGAGAGCACCAAGGACCCCACAGTTCAACTCTGAGCTATATATATTCCTCTCTATTGGAATCTTTTTTATCTTTGTGATCCACTTCTATGAAGGTTGATTAACCATATCAAATGTGGCTCTGGGGTCTTGGGCATGGTTTCACTATCTTTGAAGCACGTTGTCTTTTTACTGATTTGCAAACTTTACAAGGTGTTATTATGTTTAAAATAAAAGTAATCTATGAGATTCCTGAATTACATTGGGGAATTTACTCTGTTCTATGTTCTTAAAAAGTGACAGGACTAAGTTTATTGCAGTAAGATGCTTAGTCAGTTAATCACTTCTGACATAAAGTAGAACTTCCAATATATAAATAGATTCAAATCATTGCTTTATGTTTAGCCAATCCAAATTTAACTTTACATTTCTTAATATAAAGCCCTCAGGATATAGAATTTTTTATATTCTATGCATCCCTTCCCACAGAAGTAGACACACCATTTTCCTCAGTCTAACAGAGGTTCTCCATTTATGGCATCTGACATCCAAGGAGCAGATTAATAGTGGGTTGTCAGAAAGACAGACTCAGGCTTCAGGAGCTGGTTAAGTGACACCATCACAGCATTGGCACCGAAGCCCAGTTTCTCAAGCAAGATCACACATAGTGTTGCAGTTCTACTGAATTTGAGTTAAAAGTGAATTTAAAGTGGAAATTACCTTTAATATAATGAACCAGCAATGATAATATGCGTAGATACTGTTATCCATTGTTACATCCAAAGCATTGCCTTTGGTACATAACACCTAAAACATTGCCTCATGTTTATATCTTGTAGTATCAAATATAAAATTCATTCAAAGAAAAACTCATCTTTTGCTAATCTACATTAGCAGAATTGTTTGTTTATACTACAGCATTATTACACTACAAAGGACTACAGTCCTTTAAAAAGTAAATGGGGATTGAGACTACCAGGGGAACAATAAAGTGATTTAATGGAAGAACAATTTATTACAAATGATAGGTTTACTCAGAGATGGGATTCAGCAAGTTCTGACCAGCTCTGGAGAACCAGTAGTGGAAATTTTGAGTAATTTGGAGAACCGGTAAATACCACCTCTGACTGGCCCCACCCCCATCTATTCTCTGCCTCCCAAGTCCCAGCTAATCGGGAGGAAATGGGGATTTTGCAGTAACTTTCCCCTGGAGTGGGGCGGAAATGGAGATTTTACAGAAACCTTCCCCTGCCATGCCCACCAAGTAATGCCCACCAAGTAATGCCATGCCCACAGAAAAGGCAGTAAAAAAATTTGAACTCCACCACTGAGTATACTGTCTCATTAGTGTTCAATACTCCTGTGAAAAACATTACATAAAGCATAAAGTAAGAGATCTCATTGTGCTTTCTAGTTTTTAAGGAACCCTAGTTCTCAGTTAAAACCATTTTTAAAAATCTGCTAGTTATAATGTTTTAATTAATTGGCAACAGTATTTTTGAAACTTCCTTAGCCATTAAAACTGCTGAATATAACTAAGAATAAGCCTGAAAAAGTGTGCCAATGCAAAGTCAAAATCTTTTTAAAGATAGGAGTAAAGCCAGATATCTTTGCCTTTCTGATCTAAAAAGTTTTATCTTTATTTAATAAGTTGGGTAAAAGGTACAATACTAAAAAAGCTTTATGTTCCAAGAAACCCAAGTTTTGGACAAGATACAAGAAAAAGTGTGACATCAAGCGACTTGATTAATTAGCAACAACAATCCCAGAAGTTCTAACTGCTGTTATAACGCCAAGATATGCGGGTCATTAAGTAGGAAGAAGTGGGAGTCCCAGGTAAGGAGTGCAATAGCTGCAGGTAGCTGCAGGGGGTGGGGGTGCCACAGCCATATATTAGGGAGCACAGGTATATCCACAAGGTTTGGGTAAGGGCTGGCAGAGGCTAGGGGTGTCTTGGCAGAGGCTGCAGGTGGCTGGATAAATTTACTGGGATGGCTAGAAGTTTCCCTGCAGGCTTCCCCACTGACTTTGCTTTTGTGAAGCTGATAGGGAAGACCAAATATGTGGATCATTGCAATGTCGTAATTGTGACTCAGGAATCCAGGTGCCTGAATTGTGATAATGTGACCTTGGTAATGCTGCAACATCCAGAATTTTGAGGACCAGTCGTACATTAATTTTTTTTCAGTACTGCTATAACTTTGAATGGTCGCAAAACAAATTGATGTAAGCCAAAAAGTAGTTGTAAAAGGGATGGGGAAAAATCCTCTATCATTCTGGATATTTAAATCAAATTTCCTCTGCTACAGTTCAACCAAGTTGCATAATGCTGACAAATAAATTAATAATGATGACAAGGGAAGACTACAGTAATTATAATTAATTAATCTTCTTAGACCTGACTAGCAAGGTGAGGTGGACCAACAAAATTTCCCAACAGACTTGCTCCAGCCAAAATATGAGATGACAAAATCTTAATTGGGGCCCAAGAGAAATGCAGCCTAGTTCCAGTAGTACTAACTAGAGTATAGAAACCATATAAGGGATTTGTAACAAGATTTTTAAAATTGTTGATTGAATGATTTCCTTATATATATATATACAACTTAGCATTGTATAGCATTATATACAGAACTTTAGGTGTAAACAGTTGAATAGCTACTTGGGCTGTGATGGCGAACCTATGGCATGCGTGCCAGAGGTGGCACACCGAGCCCTCACTGCTGGAACGCGCATCGTTGCCCCAGGTCAGATCTCTTTTGGGAGCTTCTGTTTCCCTGAAAACGACGAAACAGAAGCTTAAGAAAGAAAAGAATCTTACTTTGTGCCCCGGTGTTGGGATGCCCCGCCTCACATCGGCCAGCTGGTCTTCGGGTCTCTGCTGCGCTTGCACACATGTCTGCACATGCACACTTTGGACATGTGCGCACATTCTCACACACACACGTACCTTTCAGTTTGAGCATGCATGCGCGGTTTGGGCACTCGGTGTCTAAAAGGTTCGCCATCACTGTACTAGGCCATATTTACAGTATTTCCTGATTGGAAGGGAAGCTTTTGGGATTTTTACGTGTAGCAGGTAGAGAATAGAAAAGGATCACGTAGATGTTTAAAGGGTTTAACACGCTCAATAATTTACTATTAATCGTTATCTATTTGAGGTCATAAAATTACTTATACTTTTGTTTTAGAATAGTTTATTTTAAAGTATTTTCTGGAACACTGAAGTGATAGAACATAGAAGCATCTTTGGAGGCCTACTTGGGATTCTAAAGGATATGGCTGTGTAGCGCAAAGGATAGAGACAGAGCAGAGGCCAAGGGAAGGAGGATGGCATCCTGGCTTACTAAACATCCCATTAAAGTAACATTTAATTAAACAAGAGTGAAACAAGAGTACAGCTTTGTTTAACGCCTTAGCAAGTAGAAATTGGCTTAGTTAGGTCAACAAGGATATTACTCTTAACTTAAATTGTAGCAACTTGAAATACTTTTTTTTTTTGTTAGCTCTCCATTTACCATTATTTTTGCAGTTTGGTTCGAATATATCCCTTTAACCATTCTACTAAAACACACCATTATTTGTACATTCAACTTAATAAAATATTTAATATTTAAGTGAGGGGTAATAGATCTAGACTAATTCTTTGGAATGTAGTCTTTATCTCATATTTCTGATACTTTTAAAGATGCAGCAGAGAAGATAACTTTTTAAGGTTTTCTTTTATCCTACCCTCTTTTATTTTATAAACCTTTCAAGGTGGCAGAGGTACCTGATGCTCTTTCTATTAATCCCACAACAACAATGCTGTAAGGTGAATTGGGTTGAGAGAAAGAGACTTGCCCAAAGTCACCCACTTGGCTTTTAAACATTTTTTTAAACAATGAATTCAACAAAGAAGTCCATACTTTCTATTGAAGCTGATGAAAAACTAGCGAAGAATGAACCTGCAATTTTGCTGAGAGCTCTGTGGACAAAAAGTTTCTATTAATGGAAATCGGAGTATTAGCCAATAGGATCTAAGGAACTTTGTATCCAACATCTTTCCAAACTCCAAGCCATTTGAAAATTAGTCCCTTAGCTACATTGGTTTGAGTTTGACATAGAAAAATCCCCTTGCTTTCATTTGGAGAATAAAAATAAATTTACTTAAGGTAAAAGTAAATTTACCTTAAGTAAAGGCTCTCCGTGATATATGATGCTTTAATCAATACAAGTTCCATTTCTTAGGTGACATAGGATATCCTACAGGAATGGACAATCTATTACCCTTTCAATGGCCCCGATGGTCTCTGAGATTACATTAATAAATTTCAAAATTAAAAAGTAAAAATGGTTTTTTAAACTTATTTTTAAAAAGAAACTTTAACTCTCTGGTAAAATGGGCTCCATGCACTCTTGTACTAAAGAAAAAATAAATCCCAACTTGCCCAAACCTGGAAGGGAATTTTCCACCAAAATGTCTTCATTGTTGGTCTCCTCTGACACTCTGTAGCTGAATATGTACAGGGGAGAAAAGTGAAACAGTATTAGACCAGTAAAGGGGTCTTAGAACCAGAGAACCTAGAAAACCAGTCGTAAAATATTTTCTCATGAAAATTAATCTTTAATTAATGATGTAGTTGTTTGTGAAGATACTGTTAGGAATTAATGTACTTGTCAAAAGTTCTGTTCATCTTTAAGAACTGTATCCATTCCTGTTTCCCAATGCAGCAAATATGACTCTTACTGCGTTAGACAGTTATTTTACATAAATTAGATTAGGGAGGCTTAGCATGCCACTTTTCTCATTTAAAGGCTTTGGAAATGATGGAATAAATTTGAGAGTCTCATGGTGTGCATGTGTATGTGTGTGCGCGCACGCACACACCACACACAAACATGCACATGCATTCACATACAGTGAGTATTTTACATATATATTCTAAAAATAACAGGCATTCATTATAAGCTTGCCAGCAACAAATGTGACTGACATGTAGCTGCTCCAGATATGAAAGGACTATTCTCTTTGCCTTAAATCACAATGACATTCCGTAGGGAAATTAATCACAAATTGATTTTTTTTATTAAATAAGTAAGGTCTGCAACAAAACTCTGTAGTCTGATCACTCCAGTTCATTGATATTGTCTTCTAAACCAGGGGTCTCCAATCAAATAATTTAACACCCGGTTCTCTGCCCTAATGATTTCTTCCAACAACCAGTTCACCAAACTGCTCAGAAAGTTAGCAACTAGTTCTCCCGAAATGGTGCGAACTGGCTGAATCCCACTACTGTCTCCAACCTTGGCCACTTTAACAATTGCGGACTTCAACTTCAACATGCTGGCTGGGGAATTCTGGGAGTTGAAGTCCACAAGTCTTAAAATGCCCAAGGTTGGAGACCCCATTCTAAACTATTCCAATCTGTTGACCCGTTGCTTGTCCTTTCCAAAAGAGAGTGAGCGTTCTAGATTCACTGAGCTTATTTAGTTCTCATTTGGCTTTTTAAAGGATTTTCCTGCATAAAAGGTTTTTTCCCTTTTCTGATTTGTGCGTTTTTGTGTCTGTGCATGTGCAAAGTTCATGTTTTTCTAAAGTATGCTAGAAGTTTCCTTTGATTTACTACAACTTTACAGCTTTTCTCCCAGTAATTGAATACAATATTATCTGCATTATAAAGAGATTTTCTCCCAGTAATATAGTATAATATTACTTGCATTATAAACAACATAATTATCTGTGCATCCAATTCCCAGATCTGCATATCAGTCAATCATTGCACATTTATCAATAATAATTAAAAACTTTATGGAGAACAGATATACATTTTGAAGAATTAATACCGGTAGTTGATGTGTCAAATTGCCTAGGGTTTATCTAGCCTTTTTCAGCCTGATATATGTTTAGACTGGAGTCTTCCTAGCCATGGTAAAACAAACTATAATTTCCAAAAAATTTAGTTCACATTGCCATGACCATTCAGGCTTGAAATTGAAAAAGGCTGCTATATCATTCTTTTTCAAATAACTTTCAATATTTTTCTCCTTGAACTGAAATCTTAAGTGTTGAAATCCAAAAAAGTATATTTAAATTCTAAAACAGTGCCTTTATCAATAAATGGACTCAATGGAGGAAAAATAATTAATTGAACAGAGGAGTTCCTAGTCCGGAACAAGGAGCATTTTATAGAATTAGAGATTTGATTATTTTAAAAAATATTTTACTGATGAATATATTTGACACATGACATATATATTTGATTATTAGTTTTAATGTGATTTCAAATAAGATAAGTTCAACCATTACATTCTCAGTTTGCGAATTATATTCACCACATTTTAGGAATGATATTAATCTAGTTCATTTAAAATTAAGCCGATATCTTCAATATTATATAAAACACTATATAAAATATCATAGGCTTTCCTGAGATCTCACAAATTTGTGAGTGCATAATTTGGGTTTTGAACATAGTAAACCTTGCTGTGTTTTTTGTGATGTTCCTTTTAAATCTTTCAGAAAGTCACCAAAAATGATCCACAAAGACAATTGATAGGCAGATCACAGCTGTGTCCTTGACTTTACAGGAAGTCCTTGACTTACAATCATTCATTTAGTGACTGCTTGAAGTAACAGTAGCACTGAAAAAAAAGTGATTTGTGACCTGTTTTCACACTTACGAACTGTTACATCATCCCCATATCATGTGATCAAAAGTTGGGTACTTGGCAAAATGAAACTTTGATTTTGGGTTTTACCAATTACACCAGAGGGGGGTTTCAGCAGGTTCTGACCAGTTCTGGAGAACCGGTAGCAGAAATTTTGAGTAGTTTAGAGAACCAGTAAATATCACCTCTAACTGGCCCCACCCCCATCTATTCTCTGCCTCCCGAGTCCCAGCTGATCAGAAGGAAATGGGGATTTTGCAATAAACTCCCCCTGGAATGTGGAGGGGATGCATATTTTGCAGTATCCTTCCCCTGGAGTGGGGTGGGAATCAGAGGTGGGTTCCTACCGCTTCTAACCGGTTCTTCAGAACCGTTAGTAGTTTGGCAATGACGTCATGGAGCCAGTTCCATTGGTGTCTCTGTGGGCACAGCCATCTTGGATTTTGCTTCTGTGCATGCGCAGAAGCTATTTTTTATTGCTGCATGCGCATGCACCCATATGCTTTGCATGAGCATGTACAGCGCAACCCTGAGTGAACCGGCAGCAAAAGGATCCAGAACCCACCCCTGGTGGGAATGGAGACTTTACAGTATCCATCCCCTGCCACGCCCAACTAGCCACACCCACAGAACCGGTAGTAAAAAAATATTGAATCCCACCACTGGATTACACTGATATGTGTTTATTATTTTGTATCTTATTTTACAACCTAATAAATATTTCTGAGGGGGAAAAAATAGCTACTTGGCAATGGGCATGTATTTATAATTGATCATATGTATTTAAGGTCATGTGATTACCATTTGTAACCTTCCAAGTTGGTTTCTGACAAGTAAAGTCAATCAAGGGAGCCAGATTAACTGAACAACTGCCTAATTCACTTAACATCTGTAGTGATATGCTTAACAACTACGGCAGAAAAGTTTGTAAAAAGCGGCACAACCCACTTAACAACTGTCTTGCTTAGCAACAAGAATGTTGGCTTCAATAGGGGTCGTAAGTCAAGGACTATCTGTGTCCTGAAATCTATCACCATCTTTGAGAAATGTGCCCAAATAGTATAGTATAATAGTGATTAATATTAATGTATGGTTTACATATTTTTAAAGAAAATTAGCCAAACATTTCTGACAATGAATTCTTAGCTGAATTATTTCAATTTTTTTCACGGTATATACCGTACATGGATGTAATATAGAAAACTGATTTGGTTTTCATTGTTAGTTACCAAGTTTGCTATTGCAAAGCACTGAAAAATTAAAGTACAGCTATCTTTAGGTCAGCACTGTACTTAAAAGTCTAGGAAATTTGTTAGCCAAAACATTAACAACAGAGCAAATAATTTTGAAGGATCACAAAATAAGGAATATGTTCATTCAAATTGGGCTACTATTTCATAGCTGTACTTTTTCTTATTTTCATCTGTACAAATATTATTCTGGGTAATAATATTGCCCATTGGTAATAAAACATTGCATTTCTCCTTAAAATTGTCTAATCAAAATTCATGTAATCCTGGATTTCTTCCTTTTTTGCTTTTTCAATTTATTTAAGTTCATTTTCTTTTTTTAATTTGTAGTTTATTTGTCTAGATAGCTTGTTTGCGTCAGCTAAAAAGAGAGAAAAACTCAACTAGATGGATAGGTAGGACCTTAGTCTGTTTCAGATTACTCTGAAGTTAGCATGATAGCTTGTTCATGCAGTTTATTGGAATTTATTTTCCTTCTCAGGAGTATTTTTTCCCTCCTCACTTTCACAGTGTTTATTGCATCTTCCCACAAGTTATCAGATTCTCTTTTGCATATGTTTAGTGTAAATTCTTGCTATGAGCAGAGGCCTATTTAGAAAAGGCCTCCTCAGCTTCTTAAATTCTGAATTATTTCTCAAAGAATCCAGACTAATTCTTTTTCTGTTGCTTTATGCAAACAAAGCCATTCCTACTAAACCAGGTGCTTATAATTTAATACAGCTTGTTCAAATAGCTGTTACCTGTTTTAGTGCTTTTGCTTCTTTTAATTGATGTGTTTTAATAATTCTGATGTACTTCTCTACATTTATAATGCTGCTTTTATCTTTTTGTCATTGCTAACCATTTTGAGCATCGTTTTAGAAGGAATAATGGGATAAAAAAAGAACACATTTATTCGTTACCTAAAACACTCAAGGCAGGAATAGTTTTTCAGCACAACAATATGATTCCTCTTTTACCTCATACCTCAGCACCTAAAAAAGGTTTGCTGTTTTGTTAAAATGAAAGCTAGGAAACGGGACTATGCATCATCAGGAGATCCCCACCGGCTATTTTGCAGATGCCTGCCATTGCCTATCCATTCTCCAGCACAGTTAGCTGGAAGAGGGAGCAATAAGTTATGTTTGGATTTTACCTATCAGACATGTGTATACAGACAAATACATGTTCTTGTGATGAAGGAAGTAATTTCATGCTTTCAAGTTGTATTTATTTTTACGGACTCTTTCTTAGTCATTCTCTTACCTATTGAAAATTCTGTACGAAATGGAAGAATGATTACTAATGTTCAGTTAATAGAACTAATAGAATAAAAAAAAGGAAGAAAAATTGGGAATTGTTTTCAAAAGCGGGAGATAAATTTCTCTTCTATTCTTCCGCATAACCAGACAAGGAAGCTGTTCCCAAAAGAAATTATATATCTCCGAAATTATTTGATTACGTTTTTTTCAAATATACAATGCATCTAATTTCCTTCACATAGTTGAACAGAGGTTAGAGATGCAGTTGTAACATAGAAATGCATATATATATATATATCAACAAATAATTAAAAGTACATTTTAACACATATATGCCTAGTGGCTAGCTTCTAGCCTATACTCATAGTATGGAAACCAAAATATTCTTTACACCATGTGTGTAATTTTATTGATATAAACTTTTGTTGTACACATTAAGTGGCCCAGAAAAAGAATGTATTGTTACAATAGTAATAATAATAGCATAATGTAACTTACTAAATTAAAATATAGGAAAGTACTATTAGGAACATTAAGATTAGAAAACTACCTTCATTTAGTCTCTTATTGTATTATCTATTTATCTAAGATTGAGCCCCAGAACCAGGTTGGTTCAAGCACCAGGCTAGAAACTGGGTGAACATGAGTTCTAGTCCTGCCTTAGCCGGGTGACCTTACATCAATTTCTCTCCCTTAATTTTGGGAAGGAGGCAAAACAAACACTTCTAAAACCTTGTCAAGAAAATTGCAGGGACTTGTCTAGGCAGTTGCCAGGAATCAACAGTGGCTCAAAGACACCTACACATAAACACATAATCCTAGATAATTAGACAAATATACCAACATATGCCTTTATAAGGACTAGAAAGCTCTCCTGCCCAATATTGTTATAAGCTATTTTTAATATGATAGTTTCATTTCTTCAATATTACGAAATGACAGAAAATGTTTTGGTATTTTTTGATCTTTATTTTAAAAAATAAGCAAACTGTTTAACACTTTTAAAATATAAGTATATATTGTGATGTAATCTCTCTCTCTCTCTCTTCCTACTTACTCGATAAAAAAACATTTTTAAAAAGGTAAAAACTGTCTTCACTTATGCTCAGTTGCTTTTTTGTGCCACCTACATAGTTTATGTCTGAAAACATTTGATTTTTTGCAACTAGTTTAATACAACAAAACACTTCCTACTCATTTAAAAAATTATACAGTGTAACATGGATGTGTTAAAAGGCTTGTTGAAAACATCTGTCAGAAAGGTGTTTGTATGTCACAAAATCCCTTCTTACTTTGCTTTTCAAGGACAAGGCCCTTTAGGCTCAATAAAATATCCATCCTAATCCTTGCAATGTTTTAACAATAAATTATAAAACTATTTTCCTTAAGTGGCACACACTATAACAAAACTGAACCTTCTTACAGGGAAGAGATGTAATGGAATGAAAAACTGTATTATTGTGTGATATTGGCTATTAGCCTTGAGGGCAGAGTGACTGCCTCTGAAGGCTGTTTGCTGTTTACTGGAGGTCCTTGCTTAATGACTACTCATTCAGTGAAATTCAAACTTACAATGGTGTTGATTAAGCCATATTTATGACCAGTTCTAGCACCTACATCAATTGCAGCAGACATAAATGACAACTAAGTGAGGTCATTGCTTAATGACCCGCAGTGATTTGCTTAATGATGGCAACCAGGAGTGCCAGAATTTCCTTTGCTAAGTGGTGTAGTAATGTGATGTAACATTTTATAGCCATGTTACTTAGCAGTGGAAATTCCAGTCCCAATTACCATTGTTAAGTGATGACTGCCTGTAATAGGCTTCCTTATACACTTGATTGGCCATTGTCAGAACAGGCTGCTGGACTAGATGGGGCAGAGATTGGATTTAGCAGGGCACTTCTTATGTTCTCACAATATCTAAAATAAGGCCTCTTTGTTTTTATAGTATTGCTTTAAAAAGAAAGCATCATTGCCAATGCACTATATAGCCTGTAGTGCACATAGAAATAGAAACTGAACATGTTCACATATCAAACATCAAACATAACTAAACTTTGCCAAGGGGTTCAGCTACAGACGAGCAGATAGACCACTTTTAGCAGTAGCTTGCTGTTCCTCTCTTGTCCAACTGGCATCGCAGCACCAAGAGGCTGGGACAGTATTCTTCCTCTAGTTATACTTGTTTAATCCTACATATGCCACCAGAAGATAAAAACGGAAAGGGAAATAGTGGAGTTTTAAATCTAATAGCAAAAGTACTTGACTAGGTTTTAACAAAATGTGGATCCATGACTGGGATAATTAAGACAAATGATAAGATAAAAATTGGGTCTGGTAGGCTTTTTCTTTTTTAACTGTTTAATGCTTAGTCAAAGTTTATACACTATTATAGACTTAATTGCGCTCTGGTTTAATGTGATAGGCAGAACTGTATATTGAATGTTTCTAGGTGCATTTGTTTGTGATTCTAAAGGAACAGCCACAAAGCATACAAAATCAAAATGGCCCACAAAATCATTATCATAACATTTCTAGAAAAACCGAAATATAAGTTGAGCTACTAGGATGTCTGTCACCTTTCGTGAGAATGTGTGGCATAGCTAAGTCTGATAAGCAGTTAGGGTTTTTTCCTATTATATCCTTGACAACTGATTTGCATTAGCACCCTCAGACTTTATATATGAAATCTATTTTTATTTGTGTCTTATGTTTTGAGAAACATTTGTTATTATAGCTTTTTTCTAAAGAGTACGTGTTCTCTTCGCATGATAAAAATATACATAGTTGAATGAGCAACCCAAGACTATTAATTTAACAAGCCCATTTTAGTTTGGTGGAGATTCATAACATAGTTTTAATCATGCTTTATTAGGCTTTCATAACAGCCTTACATACAGTATATAAGTAGATCTAGTGGATGTGTAAGAACAATCTGCTATAATGCAAGTAAATACATATAAAATACAATTACATCTAAATAATTGTAGATCTCTGGAAGCATAACATTAATATTTACATTGGTATTACCATTCCAGTATTTGTCATTATCTAAAATACACATGATCATTTTAATGCACATCAATAAAATTATTTTTCACTCAAGAAAAATATAAGAATAAAATATATCAGATTTAAAACTATTTTGTAAAGGTTTTTTCCCCCTATGAAATGCAAAATATTGCTATATCTAGTACCTAATGAGCAATTGGGAATATTAGAAGCTGAAATAGTGGTATATGTGAACTTTTATTCTTAATTGCTTAGACTGAGGCCACCACTGCTACATTAGGTGTACTACAATTACATTGTACATTACAATGTGCAAGGCGACTTTGTATAACTAGAAATCTTTTAGGATGTGCTCTTCTTTCACTTATATTATTCCCACGCTTTGGGATCATGCTATAATTTCCATTAATTTGCCCAGATGCTACCCAAAGCACAACGTTATTTAACTGGTCCAGTCATGAAAACAATTTCTTAAAATGTTTCATGCATTACAGCAGAATCAAAAACATTTTTTCTCTTTGTCTTACATGCTTAGAGGGATTTGGCTTTGCATACATAGGCTTTCTAGGCAGCACTTGCCTGGGGAGAGCTAGAAAAAGTGTGAATTAATATTTTAGCACTTAATGAAGAGATTAACTTCTGCTGAATCTTTTTAAACAGGACTTTATATGTATATTTTCTATTCACGTGGACTGATTACAACTCAGTTGATGAGTTTGAAGACCAGAAAGATTAATTAAGGAAAGCTTGTTAAGAATCAAAAGCAACTTGATGGTATCTAATCAATCAATTATATGTATAATGATCGATAGATAAAACTTTCCCAATTTTTATATGTACATCTGCCTCTTCACCGCTGTAAGACCTGGAGCTCAAAACTGTATTACCTCAACCAGGTTCTAAGCAGAAGCATAGCCTGATTCAGCTGAACTAGTAAAGCCTTTAAAGGGTACAATATCAGAAAATTTTAAAAGGGTGAGGGAAGTTAAATAAAGAAAACAAACTTTCCAAGCACTCATATTTCCACAATCCTCATTTAAGAGTTATATAAAGCTATTTCTCCTTATCTCTTTAATACTCTGATGAAAGCAACTAGGACCAAATTTTCTATCCTCAAGTATTGCCATGAAGCTCAAGGGATTTAC
>JANHFT010003706.1:49344-61381 GCA_032467955.1 Pseudoxenodon macrops | reverse complement strand
TCTTCACTCACCTCGTTAGGTCTGAAAAAAAAGCTTTGAAAAAGCTACATTCAGAGTATAAGACGCACCCAAATTATCAGCCCTAATTAGGGGGAGAAAAGGTGCGTCTTATACTCAGAAAAATACCAAAAGTGTATAAAATAAATGAAATTGAAATAATGTAGTGAAATGAAAGTCTGTTTTTGAATCAGAATGTTTTCCAGCAAAAACTTGGAAACATTTAATTGTTTTCAGAATTCAATAAAACATTTTAAAAACAAATATATACAGGCATATGTAAAGCTGTCAAACAAATAAAACAACCATAACATGGTAAAAAGATTTTGTATCTGATGAAATTCAAAATCATGTTGTGTTAGCATACTATAATTCATGTTAGTCATACAGTCTCTAAATTTGCATTTGAGTAAATTTGAGTAGGCATTAAACATTAGCTAAAAAGAACTAATTGTCCTACTATACAAAGGTTTCATTACTAGCTATTAGCTGTCTCTTCTAGGTAGGCTTAAGGATACAGAATTTAGGATATCACATCAACATTTCCTTCATATTTTATCACACTAACATACTTTAGTTTAACTTTACTTTCTGACAACTTGTCATTGCTTAATATTGTATTTAAATTTATTATCATTATGTTTTGATATCATACCAAAAAACGAATCCTTTTGCATAATGGTTTTGTTTTGTAACAAGAGTGAAACACAGCATTTACAGTGTTACACCCATCTAAACCTTAAAAACCATCTCACGAGGAAGATGCTGGAAACAGTTAAAAGCCTATGTCAAGGTTTTATCGCTCCCTACTTTTTATATAAGAAACGTTTCTTTACATATGTCATATTTCACCCACTAGGAAGTCTAGAACCAGTTAGAGAAGCTCACAAACATTTGAGAATATCTGATGAATAAACTTTGCTGGGGAAAAGTAGGAAACTTTACTGAAAAAAAAGAGAAGATATTACAAAAGAGTTCTAATGACTGTTGGGTTTAAATAAAAATCTCGATTTATGTATGTACATATGTATGTCTTCATTTCTGTTCACCATCCAGAATTTTTCTGGTAGTAAGGTGGCCATGTAAATTTGTTTTAAAGAAAGAAAGAATATTTAACCATTTGCTGATTCTTTCACTTTTTCACCCTACGAAGCCTGTCCTCCACTTAAAAAAAAAAAATTATATATTAATATGGCTGCTCAACTCACTCATAGTAACTCCAGGTGATTTGCAGGAATACTACCACCACCCCAATACAAAACCCAATATGCTCTCACTGCACTGGCAACAACATTCAAATAAACCACTTCTTGGACTCCATATCAACCTGGAATTCCAAGGCCACTGGCAAAACCGTATCTTCAAGACATTTCAGAAGAATATCAAGGTGGAGCCAGACTTATCTCCACATGGATGATGTTCTGCAAGGAGCAAACCACAACAAAAAAGGCCCTTCTTGGTCTCACTGGGCAGACCTCTTTGATAGAGGGGACCATAATCTGGTGGGATGGATAGATGTAATTGGGAAAATACAGTCCTGTAAATAACCTATTACTTGTATTCAAGTAATAGAAGACACATTCAGATATTTTAAGATGTGATGAAAGAAATTCTGAAGTTTCATCAGCATGTTGATTGCATCAATTAGAAGTGACTATTTAAATATTTGAGTTTAATTCTAGTTGATGAAATTAATATGTGTTAAGAATCTTTAAGGTCCCCAGTTTTTGTTACCTTCGCTAGAGAAATTATTATGCAGGGAGTTGGTAGCACAGGCTGGAGTATTTGGAACTTCTTAATCTGCAGAACTATAGCCCTTCAGCTAGGACAATTCTCCTTCCACATTCGTAGTTTTACTTGGGGGGAAAAGCACAGTTTTTAAATTGTACTAACTTCAGCCACTTGATGGCAGTCCTTTGTTGCTTTCAATGATTTTCTCTTTAATAAAATTATCTAGCTTGGAATTGATGCTTTAGTACTTTTTATTTATTTGTTTGTAAAATGTGAAGCTCCTTTACTAAAACACACAATAAAACTCATGTATTTTTATAAATTGTTTATTTCAATCCAGAAATGTTTTAGTATTTTTGTTGTGGAAAAGTATAGCTTCCTTTTCAATAGGCAAAACTCCAGGATACTTGTAATTTGATGCACATTAGTTTTAAACGTATAGACTTTTAACAAAACTTGTTTATATACAGCTAGAATTTTCTAACATTATGAAACATGTCTTGATCCTGGAGCAAGTTTGTACCCTTCTTATAGGCAATTAATATGTGATAATAGTAATACTGCCCTGTATTATACATATAAATTAATACATGTTGAAAGTAATTGTTCCTAGAAATATACCTAAATAATTTCTCTTTTGATTTATAATAGTCTTTCATGTACCTAGTATTTCCAAGAATTAACACTTCCAATCTTTCAATGGTTACATGTATAGCCTGTATAGATGTAGCAGTTGTAATTATGCATCAAGGCACAATTCAGCTGAGAGGGGCTATAAAATGTTTTCTCATAACAGAAGCAAGAGGCAGACAATTAGAACGGAAAACTATATAGGAGATACTAAATTATATTGAACAATAGAGAAGACTTAATATAAAAGGAAGATTTAATTCAGATAGGAAAATATATATAGTCAGAATCATAGTAGTATTGTAGCATACTAGAATCATAATAGTATTGTATTATATACATAATCAGAATCCTTAATGCTTTACAGCATATAAAGGACAGGCCCCTGCCTTGTAACAGTTTATAATTTAAAAATCTATGTAGAAACAACTGATAAAGTGAAGGAACCAAAGAAGATGTGATTTTCTAATTTGCATATATTTCAGTTTAGTTGATTAGCTTAGTTTAGCTTTATGTAGAAACAACCAGCAAAATAGTATTTAAGTCCACAAAGTGCTGCTTTCCTAAATGCTAGCAGTGTGAACAGCAAGGTATTTCATACAACCAGAGCAGGGGTCTGCAACGTTTTAACACTCAAAGAGCCATTTGTACCCATTTCCCACAAAAAAGAAAACCAGGAGCCACAAAACCTGAGTGGGCCTGGTCAACTCACTCTCACTCCCACCCAGTCCCATGACACCCCCAGCCACGCCTACCCTGGTTTTGTGGTTCCCAGTGTTTTGACTCAGTCCTTCAGCCAGGACAGACAAGTTTCTATTCCAAAATTGATTACATTCCTGGATGCTTCTTCATTGATTCTATTAACTTTGTGAGTTTTGGCCAGCAGACTCCTATTCATTGTGGTAGAGTCACTGGCATATCCCCAGCATCTAGAACTTTGGTTCAAATCGCTGGGAAGGGCTACTCTGCTGTCAGGTTAATGACAGTCTTCTGTCATATTTGACTAACCTAGCTAACTCCCTTTCAGCAGCAGGCGCTCTGGAGAGTCTGAAGCTTCGCGCTCCCCTTCTAACAGCAGAGGAAGCCAGATAGAGAAGCTACACGCTCCCAGTTGACAGCGGGGAAGCAAATTAGAGGAGTTTCACGCTCCTGGATTGGGTGAGGTTCATCCCTTCCGAAACACTTCTGCCCCTCACAGTCATGTATGCCTAGATTCTGTCCTTACTATTTCTACCATTTACTTTGTTACTATTTTCCATAGTCCTGTTCCAGTTTATTTAACGTGTCACACATTGATGCAACTTTCTGAACTCACCCATTTTGATCTATCACTTCTAGCTATTAATTTTATTGAACCCAGATCTTGGTATTCACAATCTTTTTAGAAAAAAGCAATGCTTTAGACATCTCATCTGGGACATTCCAATTATTTTACTTTTACTACTTATTTTATTTTACCAGCCTGTTAGTGTGAAAAATGTACTCTCAGTTTTCTGTGAGATGCTCCCTATCCTGCATTCCCATATACATGAACATTTCCCCAAAACAAACACAGAACAATTTCCCCCTGTGCTATATACAAAGGAAAGTGGTTATACAGATACAGAGGGAAATTGTTTCCTTTTGCTCATAAATAACAGAAATTCAATAATTTTAAGGCTCCTTATTGGAAGATCAAAGAATCTTCTAGCTTCTCTTTTCTTGTAGCAATAGGCAATATTGACCAACTCATTGCATTTTGTCTAAGACAGTGAAAGCCATGCTAAATGAAGGAACTAACAACGGCGATTAAGAGACAAAAGAATAATAAAACACCAGGACCAGATGGGTTACCGGCAGAACTTTATTAGTATTTACAAGACACTTTAGGTCCATCAATGTTGGCAGTTTATAATGAAGTATTGTTAGAAGCAAAGGTACCAAATACGTGGATGGAAGCAAACATTACTCTTATACCGAAAGAAGAGTCAGATTTAATGCAGAAAACTACAGGCTGATATCTCTATTGAATGCTGATTATAAAATATATGCTTCAATAATAGCAGGGAGACTAAAAAGATTTTTGAATGAATTTATACATTCAGATCAGAATGGATTTTTGTCTAAGCGACAAATTAAAAATAATATGAGAATGATTTTAAACACATTGGAGTACTATGAAGCGCATCCTGGAAAACAAATGATGTGATCTTTTTAGAGACACAGAAAGCATTTGATAATGTAAATTGGCAGTTCATGTTATTACAATTTAAATATATGGAGTTTGGTGAAAGATTCATTAATATGATTAAGGCAATATATTATAAAAAAAATGGCAAAGGTGATTGTAAATGGGGACATGACAGAGAACTTTAATATAAAAAAGGCAAGGATATCCATTGTCCCCTCTACTATTCATATTGACATTGGAAGTGCTAAATAGAAATATTAGGGAAGATACAGAAATAAAAGATATGAAAATAAAAAAAGAAAAATATAAGCTACAGATGACTTGGTCTTCCTATTAGAGGGTCTACAAGAAACTGGACCCAAGTTAATTAAAAAAATAGAGTATGGTGAAGTTGCAGGACAATTATTGTAAGCTGATGCAATAAATTAAATCAGACCTGGAAAAGTGGGGAAATTTACAATTGTCTTTTACAGGAAGAATAGCCACTACAAAAATGAATATTTTGCTGAGACTATTATATCTATTCCAAACAATTTCAATAAAGTGGGGGGGGGAATACTTTGAAGAATTAAATAAAACAATGTCAAGATATTGCATTTTGCCCCTTCAAGAGACTGTGCAACCCTTAACCCATAGAATGGGTCGCCCATCTTAAGTTACAAAATAGGATAGGATTACTGCAAAAAACAAGTACTATGAATATATTTAGAGAGAGCAATTCTTGCTCTCTACTTCATATTTCCATTGTGTTGTTCATTTATGAGAAGGCAAGGATACAAAAGGTGAACTAGCTGTGTTTATTAAGATCAGCTTAGACTGAACTCTGAGCTAGAATGAAAAGGAACTTAACATGTTTGTTGTAAGGCACATATCATCATTCCACAAAACATGGGTAGGCTAAATTTTGGATAAATACCATCTTTCTAACACCCACTGCAAATCTGTTATGTCCATGGTTAGACTGGAAAGCGGCCTCTATAGAATTTCTCAGTTGCTAGTGTTTAGCTCTTCTTAAGCTAGAGAAAAAAAAACCCTCAAAGGAGTCAGCAACACACGATTGCTGTACTGTATTCTTGAGTGATTTTTCTCAGTCCATCTGACCCACCTACAATCTTACATCAAAAGCAGAAAAAGAACAGAAAGAACCAATTGTTACTTACATTGTAAAGATATAGCAGTAAATTGATTATACTGGGTAGCTCTTTATCTCATGTCAATAACCAGTCATTTTTGTAACCAAGACTGATCTTTTAAGACCTGTTTCATAACAAACAATATTACTGCCCTAGAGCAAACTGCGGTTTCCCCCTCCCCAAATTGGGTGCACTTTCACATCCCATCTTTCCACTGCTGCTGAAATTAGTCCAGTCCTTTGTTTGTATTTAGTAGCTATTGATTTACTTCTAACCCACCTACAGTGTATATGAAGCTGCACTAAAGGTCACATTTCTATCTGAAATGCTGAAGCTTTGCAGAGATTGTGGCCTGGTGATTCTCTCATTGCTGGGACACTTGCCTCACCTGACCCCAGGACTCTAACTAAGAAGTTGAGCAGGTATCCTACCATAGTAATTATTACTCCATCACCTCTACAAAAAATAGTAAATAGGGGAAGGAACAAAATGTATCATCCTTTTTTTGTGAAATGGAAATGAGAATGTTTTTGTAGCTTCAAGACTAATAGCATTTTGGAATGGTTTACTAATGGATGCCATTTTTTGAATACTCTTTTAAGTCTACTGATAGGAGCTCTCAGTAGTGTTCTACATACTAAACCCAACAGACAAGAAAATATCATTGTCTACTTCAAAATGCTTCATAGAGATCATGTAGTATGTAAATGAACTGGATTTAAAAGAAATCAACTTAATTGAATTATAAAAACTTTAGCATTATTGCCTATTCTCCCTGGTTTATTGCTAAGAATAAATGATGGGGAAACTTTTTCTTTCTTTTCTTCTGAAGAGATTCCTTATGCAAACCTTCGTCAAAGTAGAATCATAAAATATATAAGTTGAAAGGTGTCTTGGACTTTAACTCCTGTAACTCATAGCAAATGTATGTGATATTAAGATAGGAAAGATTGTTCTAAACAAATAGTGAAATATAGAATACAGAATAACATAATTGGAAAGGACCTTGTAGGCTTTCTAGTCCAACCTCAAGCAAGAGATCCTATACCATTCCAGACTAAAGGCTGTCTAATCTGTTATGTGTCCCTGAAAAAAACACTTTTATTGTCAGGCAAGGCTGTCAAAGAAAATCTCAAAGGATAAACTGAATTACTATGCAAATTTGCTGTTTTATAGGGAAACTATTCTCCCTCCTCACTCCTCTCTCTCTCTCTCCCTCACTCCCTCTGCATGTGTGCACGTAGTATATATATTCTTATATAATTCCAAGAAAACAATGCCAAGAAAGTGCTTTTGGGTATTTTCTTTTGGAAGGGAATTAGATATCTCTCTAATCTAACAGATTTTGCAATTCATGAAATCATGAATTATTCATAGGGAAGGAAGCTCACCAGAAGGGGAACAATTCTTGCATTTGGCATGCTAGGAATAGAAGTTATCAATACCAGTCTATAACTTTAAGCTCTTCAAGCTTTCTTTTTTTTTTTCCTATTCCCAAAAAACAGAAGTGCCACAAACTAGGTAAGAAATTCTTCTTCAGTCAAATGTTGAAACTAAAACAGGCTGCCTGGATAGATTAATGATACAGCACTTTAACATAGATAAAATTTAATCCTAAATATAAAAATGTATGCACAGTCCAGAATTAAATTAATAGAATAATATATTTTGAATATCCAATTATATTAAGATTATACCATGCAAGTACTTTCACTGTGAATTTGAAGGAACATATTTAATCTATGAACTAGAAGCCTTAGATGGATATTGTAGCATTCCTGAAATATCCCTTAAGATAGTTGTGATCAAATGGGCATTACTTATATGACTATAGATATTAATTAATTAGAGAAGATAAATAGAATTAAGCACCCCATAATACAATGCACATGTGTCCCCCATGCATGCGCCCTGTCCCCTGCACATGCATGTGCCTTACATATGCACCCCATGCATGTGTTCCTGCACATGCGCACGCATCCCTGCACATGCACCCTGTCCCCTGTGCATGTGCCCCATCCCCCACATGCATGGCAGAGACCCAAAGACCAGCTGGCTGGCAGGAGGTGTGTGTGCATGTGTGGCGGAGCTGAGCTGGGGGCAACAGCTTGCATGCCCATAGAGAGGGCTCTGCATGCCACCTCTGGCACGTGTGCCATAGGTTCGCCCCCTCTGTCCTAGAAGCTGCCCTCCAAAACAAAAACCTGTGAATATTGGCCCTGTTTATTCAGGAAATCTCTGCAGACAAAAAAAGAAGAGTTTCAAAACTGCATCTCTGACCAAGAAATTAATGGACTTTATCTCATTAAATATCTTCAAGCAGAACTTGTACAGGCTGCTCTATTTTTTCATTTATGTCTTATTATTTATCTTTGCAATTATGCCACTTTAATTTTCTTTATTTCTTTTTTCTTTCATGTCCATTTCCCCCCACTTCTAGGCTGTCACATTTGGAACTATTAATAGTTTGTCACACATTCTGAACCTCTTAGCACTCTTGTGTCTTTCACTGAATTCTTTCAATCTTTCATCTCAAAGAATCAGATCAATAATATTTTTATCCATTACTTTACCATATTCACTTATGCTTAATCTATGTATTCAGGACAAGGGGGGGGGGGAAATCCTAAGAAAATATTCATCATTATCCAAATAGCTCATCCACTTTTTATGTATTGTTGTTAATGGTGGTATGTGGGAATGACCTTGGGAGACAGTAGAAAGAGCTGCAGATTAAACAACCAAATTATTGATCTGTCGTCTATATACTATATTAAGAGCCTTGCTCTTTTTATTAATGAAAATTATAGAGAAACACAAGAGAAGGCCATTTTAAGTGCCAGAGTAAAGAAGCTAGTGTCTGACTTAATATTGTTTTATCTTATTGAGTTTCCAATGCAATTTACATCCCTGGAATTCCTTGTGGACCTCTTAAAATTTAAAATTATTCAGTGCTGACCCTGTTTAGTTTCTATATCATTCAGGTTCCTCAGCACTTGATTGCTTATTGTGTTTTGAGATTGATATTTTTGAAGTACAAATCATAGTTTGCCAATTTTTATTTAATTGTTAATTATAGCTTTGCCTACAAAACTGCTTTGCAGAGTGGGAAAAAAGCAGGAAGACACACCTAAACAATGTCTTTGGTACTGCATCAGCTTAATGACTTACTGTATATAAATAAATACAAAAAAGTGAAAAAGCTTTGATGTTTTATTTATTTCTTTTGATTAAAGCTAGTCTACCTTATTTGAAGCCAATATTCATTTGATTTAAACTTGTAGGAAGTGAAAAGATTGTGAATACCTACTTTGGCAGAATTATATTAATTTGGAGGAAGAAATCATTTGCATTTTATGCTTTTTTCTGTCCATTGTTAAAGGATTATTATCTATCCTCTAATAACAGTCAAGTGTTATAGAAACAGGCTTTGCTTGTTGAAACTAAAGTTTTTTAAGAAGTGCAGGGATCATCATACCGTAGTAAGCTGATTTTAAGACAGATTTCAGGTGCTTTTTAAATACCAGTCCCATTGGTGTTGAATGCTTTGAAGTAGGCTTTTTTTTTAAATTCTTCATTTAGGAAATATCTCCTTAATTGTAATTTCTTTTCCTACACTTGTTCAGTACTATGTTAGCAGTATGATTAGTACATTAATAAAGAAAGTAAATACATATGCATAAAACCAGAATATTAATTATTATCTTTTTCTCTTAAGGTGGCTCTATCATTTTTGCTGCAAGGCCAGTTGTGCATAGAGCCCAAGGATTATCAACCTTGTTTCCTTTTAATACATAGATGTAGGATTTGCAACATTTAATAATACATTAGACTTCTTTTTTTTAAAAGTACTGCATGAATTCTCATACTTAAGTTATATTTAATATATTTAGCATTTTTGAAAGCATCGTTATTTTGTAAAATGGCACAGAAAAGACAGAGAATTTCAGCACTGACATTCTGCAAAGCCTCTATTGTGCGATTCCTTTGTTGGAGGCCTTGAGCTGAATTAATTTCCTCTAGGGTCATTTTTTAGTGAAATAAATACACATAATAATAGTTCCTCATAGTACAGCCACTTTCTTATTGTGATATGTGTTTAATCATATCAACTTTTAACACTTTATTTTCTTGTTTCTTCTTAAATGCCTAAAGGAGGTGTTAAATACTTCACCCTACTTGTTTTACTCTGCTGGTCTCATAAAATTTTACTTTGCAGAAATATCAGAGAAGTATTTCAGAAGTTTGGTTGTAATCTTGTTCATAGGAGATTACTTCTTACAATAATTCTTAACTTTGCCATCTTGCTGCCTGGAATATTACAATATATCAGGCTTTAGTGTGCCATCCTTCATCTTATAGAAGCAACATATTTTGTCTTCCCACAGACTGTTTTCAATTTGGATACTAAGTGCAGCTTGTTGAGTACACAAGGATGACTACTGTATTAGTAATGCTTCAGCATGAATGCAGAAAGGTGGGTTAAGGAGAATCATTTTAGACATTTGTTGCAATAACTGGAAGCAGCAGAAGAGAAGGGAAAGAACTGAGGATCACAAAATGCAAGGATCTCCAAAGAGAAATAGAAGAAATATGGCAGAAGACAGCAAAGATAGTATCAATAGTAATGAGTGCCTTCGTTGCAACCCCAAATTATCTGGAGCATCACTTGAGCACCCTTGGCACTGACAAAGTCACTTCAGTCAATTGCAAAAGGTAGTCTTACTTGAAACAGCTTACATTCCATGACACCTTGAATACCATCAAACAACATTTGCCTATTTCAGATCCTTGGGAAAGACTCCATAGGTGGATAAAAATGCCAAATCCAGTCTGGATGGCTGTAACCAATCAATAATAATAATAAGCCACTTGACACCCAGAGTGATTGGATTAAAAATTGTTTAAAATATTTTAAAACAACAAAACCAAAAAAAGAAAAGAAAAGATGGCAGAAATTACAGAACTTACAAAACCAGATGGAAATATATTCAATCAATCATCCTTACCACAGGCCTGCCAAAGTGTCCCAATGAATGACATTGTTTAGATAAGATAAGATAATTAAACATACATATACATATAAACATATGTATATGTAAACTAAACATATACATACATACATACGTACATACGTACATACATATATGTGTGTGTGTGTGTGTGTGTTGAGGTTTTCATGGGTGCCTGTATGTAGGTATTTTGTTGTTTGGGTTCTTTCCCGTGTAGACTTAAAGGTGTTATGAGGACAACGTTTCGGCGAAATCTCATTTGCCATCTTCAGGTGCTTTTAGCTTGCTGCTTTAGGTGCAAATATATATATATTAATCAATGTCCGTTTTGAATACACGGCGGAAAAAGGTAATTTGACAGTTCACATGGGAACAAAACTGATTGAATCTGGATGTTCTGCTTCGGATACTATGAAGCCTCCTCCCAGAAGGTAACAAGCAAATGAAGTGGATCCTGCAAATTCTGCTCAAGCATCTCTTATATGCTATATCCTGGATAGAAGGAACTGAACTACCAATGATCTTTTCTGCCATCCTCACCACTGTCTGCACCGCCTTCCTGCCTGAAGCAGTAATGCTTCCAAACCAAGTAATGCAATATGACAGTATGCTCTCGATCATCCCTTTATAGAAAGTGGTAAGGACTGGGGAAGGAAGATGAACTTTTCTCGTGTGACGCAGAAAATGTAGGCGCTACAGAGCCCTCTTCACCATGTCTCACTGTTGAGCAACCAAGCTAGCCTGGAAAGAACCAGAATATGCTAACCCTGCAAGATTGAATTGGCCAGACAGATGCTAAGGCACACATGGTCCCTCAAGTAAACATATCTGTCAATGGCTTTTCCTTGTCCTAGAAAGTATTTATATTTATATTAACCCTTTTCCAATCAGGTGTACTGAATTATATTTAGTATATAATTATATTTCCCAGAGCCATGACCAAAGACATCAAGTAGAAGAGGCTGAATTAGAATACATCTAATATCAAGGCTTCTTCCAAGGCCAACATTAATAGAATGGAATGGAGTGGAGTGGAGTGAAATGGAATAGAATAGAATAGAGTTCTTTATTGGCCAAGTATGATTGGACACACAAGGAATTTGTCTTTGGTACATGTGTTCTCTGTGTACATAAAAGGACAAGATACATTTGTCAAGAATCATAAGGTAATGATAGTCATGGGGTACAATAAGCAATCAGGAAACAATATCAATAAAAGCCGTAGGATACAAGCAACAAATTACAGTCCTAGAGTCATAAGTGGGAGGAGATGGTGATAGGAATGATAAGACTAATAGTAATAGTAATGCAGTCTTAGTAAGTAGTTTGACAGTGGTGAGGGAATTATTTGTTTAGCAGAGTGA
>JANHFT010003706.1:5102-40610 GCA_032467955.1 Pseudoxenodon macrops | reverse complement strand
TCCCACCCCTCTTGTTTTGGCTCGGCAACGCGGGATGAGCAAGCGGCGATGGGGGGGAAGGGACCGATTCATGGGCGTGGCCAGCCAGCCAGCTTACCAGTACGGCGAACCAGACCACATGTCCAGTAACGGTTCTATCGAACCGGACCGAACCGGGAGCATTTCACCCCTGGTTTTAGGTTGATAAAATTCATGGTAAAATTCAACTGAGGAATTGTCTTTTCCTGCTCTGCAAGATTTAATGACTTTTTTGCTGAAGTGATAGCCATTATAATCCATATATAAATGGTTTAAATGCATCCAAAATGTTAACATATTTGGCAAAACCCATTTTTAAAATAAATTTTATTTAAAGCAAGGTTCTCTTATGAGAGAAGTATTTCAATATCTTCTGAAATTACTTATTTTTAAATTACAGAGTATAGGTGGTCCTTGCTTAATGATGTACAGCAACTGTTCTAAATTACAGTGGTATGGAATGAATGGTTTTTACAACTGGTCCTCAAAGTTACATGCATTGCAGTTGTATTTATGATTGCACTGTCTGTAAGCAATCAATCATGTGACGTTTTGCCTAATGTCTGCATTACTTAATGAAGGAAATCCCTGTCCCAATTAGGGTAATTAAGCAAGGACTACCTCTCTTATGGGTTTTGACTACAATGAGGTTGAGTGTGTCATTTACAAAATAACCTATCAAAGCAGGCAAAATTTAAAAATACCTATTCTAAAACAATTTTAATACACATGAGAAAATAAAATATATTCTGTATACAGTATATTACGGTATAATTAGAGGAAATTGAATATCTATTAAATTACAATATGTGAAATTGAAATACATTTTTATTGTATTGCAATACAGTTTTAAGAAGAAGTGATGGGCTAAGGTGAAGGGAAAAATATGGAACATTTCTATTTAATTGTGGATCTTGGATTAAGTTAAAATTTCCAGCATAGACTATTGCATATTAAGCGTTTGCAAAATGTAATTTAGAAAAATATCTATGGAGTATTTTAAGAGTATAGGGATGGATAGGGCTATCAAAATTAATCAGAGCAATAATAAGCGCAATAACTATCTTTACACTCAAGAAAATAAAGACTACAAATTTGTTTACAACTTGATTAATCTGTACTACATTTTTGCTCCATGTATGAGGGTAGGCAGATTCTTCCAGTGCTGATTTTCAAAGTGTCAGTGCCAAGTTAACTATCCTGGCCTACTTAAAGATTGTTACTAAGGCAATCACAACTGCTTCACTCCAAAACAAAATCACAATGCAACTATTGTGCTGCTGCCCTATTTGTTAGAGTATCATCTTATTCAAGGATTATTTGTAATAAGAAACGCAGAAAGAGATTTCAATTTACAGTAAAAATCTACCACTTTGTATATTTTCCTATTTTTATTCTTTTTTAAAAGGGTTTCCTATTTCAAATAATTTAAGCTCATGATGTTTTTATATACACCTTTATAATATGTATATTTTGGATGATGTCAAAATGTGTACCTCTGATATTTCTGGGGGGGAAAACTGTTTAATTTTATGTATGCTATATTGAAGTAATTATCTAGTGTTCCAGAAAACAAATCTGTGTTGTCATGGATACAAACAGGAGGAAGCATACCTTATAATAAATTTATAAGTTTAACTATTTTTAGTGTGTCTCTTTTTTTTTAAGATAACATTGGCCATGATTTTCTAAGTAAGCCTAGATCGATATGCCTCCCAATCCATAACTCCAACTATATATTTACTATACTAAGATAACATTTGAACCCCTTAACTGTAATTTTGATAGATCATATTTAAACTATAAAGTCTTTATGGAGGAATAAATAATGTATACAATAACAACAATAACAAAAAAAAACATTCTGAGTATGTCTACATTCTGAGAGCAGGTATAGAGTAAGAAATCCTAGGGCTGCACATTAGGATGGGAAATCTAGAAACCATTTTAAAAGAAGACATTGTCAAGTGTCTTCCATATTATTATCAAGTAAGCTACACAGCTCTTTTCATGTAGTCACAAAATGTTAGACTCAGATCAAGGGAAACTTTATATTTAATCCTTAGCTTAACCATGGAATCTAATCTTTGAACTGTATCTCCCAAATGCATCATAGTAATAAAGAACAAATAATGCCTTAAGTGACAAATAAGAAGTCTATTGAAAATTTCCTCAGAATCGTTTTGTGAAACTGTTCAGTCATATAGGAAAAGACCTGCCACAAAGCAATCCAGTTTACTGGGTTCATGGTGCCTAAGTGGCCAAAACACTTCTGAACAGGCAAAGAACAATCCAGATAATGTATATTTTGCATTGGTGTAATTGCATAGGGTAAAAAAACCTCATTCAGAGGAAGACATGACTGGAAATATTCCCAGTAATAAAACATTGTGACAAAAGAGTGTATATTACTGCCAAGTGCTTTTCTTAAGGGTTTTCTTACAGAATGTAGGTTTTTGTGGCTGCTGTTTATTGATAAAACTACTTCTAAGTAATGAGTAATACATTTGTGAGAATGAATACATGCTGGTGTTTTGCTAGTCACATTGGTGGTTTCTAAAGAATTTAAAATCAAACTCAGAAATAGATGTCATGTCTTTGTATATAATTTTGTTCTTTTCACATTCTTTAATTTTGCATTCTACATAATGTTCCCTTATGTCCAATGTAAATGTCCCCACAATCACAAATTACATATTTCCATGTTTTTTTAAACTTTTTGGTACTATATCCTTATTAGAGAATAGGCGCTCTATTTTGTCCACCATCCCAAATTTTACTCTATACTTATTTATCTAGTATAATATATGGAAAGTTTGCACAATGTTTATACTCTTTTTTAATCATTCTTACATTTTTCTTGTGCCAATTAGATTTTTAGAATTATATAGATGAGAATTATAGAGCACTGAATTTATTTTTGGGTCCTATTTATTAATGACCTAATAAAACAATATTCATAAAATTTAAATTTAAAATCTCTGTTTTTAAAAAAATCATGAAATCCTTCCCAAATAGAATACATTGCTTCAATTTTCACTAGTAAAAATGCCTTTCAAAAATGGATAGACTACCCATGCATTTCTAGAAACTGGCCAGTGCTCAATATTTTTGTCTACATTTCAACTTTTTCCTACTTATTCTTTGTTAAGAGTAGTCATCTAAAATACGAGTTGGCTGCTTTTTAGACAAATTCTGTAGTCACACCAAAATGTATCAACATTGACTTTGCATTATAAATACCAAAAAAGTGTAAATAATGATATCATTGTGAGTTAGCATAAAAGAAGCCAAATTACTTATTTCATTTATAAAGAAATAACATGCTATGAAACAGTTTGCCAATTGTAGTACCGGGAATTTGACATCATAGAAAAGAGTAGTATTAAATGTTTTCCATCTGTTTCCTTTTTCTAGATTTAGGGGATCTATCATTTAAGGCTAAGAATGGAAATGGGGACCTTTAGCCCCAGGGAGGTTCCAACCACACTTTTGACCATCTCCACATAGCTGACAAAATGGCCAAAAATCATAGCATTGTTTTTCAGCCCAAAATCACCAAATGTCAACTATTTTCATGTAGTAGGCATACCCTTCTGTTGTTTTCCAAAGCAGTTGCACTATATATTTTCAGAAGTACATAACATTATTTCAAAAATGTCCCTCTTAAAGTTATATTGTCATTCTTTTGCTTACAATTTTGATCCAGTGATTCCACATTGTATTAATAGTTGTAAGAATAAAAAATATATGAAGTCTGAATATTCTTGTATGTTACTTCTTTTGAGATCTTTGAAGATAATTCTCTGTTCAGGTATTCACCAACTTACGACCACAATTCAGCCGAGAATTTATGTTGCTAAGTAAAACATTTGTTAAGTGAGTTTTATCCCATTTATGACTTATCTTGCAACATTTGTTAAGTGAATCACTGCAGTTGCTAAATTAGTAACATGGTTGTTAAGTGAATCTGGCTTCCCCATTGACTTTGCTTGTTAGAAGGTCGCAAAAGGTGATTACAAGACCCTGGGACATTGTAACTGTCATAAATATGAACCAGTTGTCAACATCTGAATGTAAATCATATGACCACGGGGATGCTGCAACGGTTTTAAGAATGAAAAATGGTCATAAGTCACTTTTTTCAATACTGTTGTAACTTTGAACAGTCACTAAATGAACTGTTGTAAGTCTAGGACTACCTGCATAGCCTTTTATGATATCACTTGCATATAGCATATCATTCTTTGAAAATATTACATAAGAATTTAACAAAAATTATTTGCTTGTTAATATAAGTAGCATTTTTCCAAATTTCCTTCCAGGTTTTTTTAATTAGGTTTATCGCCAGTGAACATGCTTTCTCTCACATGAACTAAGTATTCTCCAGTGTAGCTGCGGAATAGTCCAGGAATAGGTATTGTTACAGTCAAATCTTCCCAGAGACTGAGTCATCAATTCTTTAGAGACGCCCTCTTGCCTCTCTTTCTCTCCAGTTTTTTTGATTCAGTTGGCCCGAGAGAGACGGTTTTTTTTGCAGCTAGCATTCCTGGACTATTCTCTTAACGGTTTCGGATTGAATTTCAATTAAATCGTGAGTCATTGAGGAGAGAGGGTATTAGTTCCAGCTCCACTGGCAGAACCCCACTCACTGGGAGTGACAGCTTGGCGGTTTTCCCCAAGCATTTAGCCGATACTCTTCTGCTCGCGAGAGCAGACGTTGGTCTCTTGATTGGGAGGAGAATTTTTTTTTAACTTTTAAACTCTCGTGCTCGCAGCGACTTGCTGGTATTTCCCCTCTCACATGAGAGTTCAACAAATTGAACTAGTCTCTTGGAGATTCAGCAAACTAGAGGGATCGCTGAGCGAATCAGCAGATTTACCACCATTGCCGCAGCACCCACCATTTTTACAGGGCACTGAGCTAACTGGCCCTAACTCCCGATGATTTGGGAGCATGCTGAGCTAACTGGCAGTTGATTGCCATTGCTGAGGTGCCTTCCATTTTGCTAGGCGCTGAGCTAACCAGCCTCAACTCCTGCCATTTTCTAGAGCATGCTGGGCTAACTGACAGTGATTTCTGACATATCTGCTGATCGTTGGAAGCGTGAGTGACTACTTAATTGGGAATTGAGACAAGAGGAAGGTCTTACCATCAGCAGCGAGGTGTGCTGATCGCCGGACCACCTCCTTTTACCGGCAGCCATCCTTTCAGCCTTATGAGCCGCCAGGCCCATCCGAACACAGGTTTTATGGCCAAAGATCAGATCGTCAATTGGACAGGCAGGGCTTTAGGGACAAGCCCAGGCAGTTTGTTTCCAACAAGCGGCCATTTCATGGCATGGGCTCCTGCCCGTTTCGCCATCAAAAATGAGTCTCCATCCAACCCCCCCATCAGTGGACGCCTGAGCCTCTTCGTAGACCAGTGGATGCTCACAACGACCGACAATTGGGTCCTGAATACTATCAGATTGGGTCTGTCATTGGAATTTCTTTCCAAACCGCTTCATATGGAGGAGGCCATCTAGCACCTCCTGGATATCCAAGCTATAGACCAGGTACCAGAGGCCCAGTGGAAACAGGGATTTTATTCTTCCTCTTCCTGGTATCGAAGTCGTTGGGGGGGGGAGTGGAGGGCAATTTTAGACGTAAAAAGCCTCAACTTCCACCTAGTCTATAAGAGGATGAGCTCCCTCCAATCCATATTGGAGAGAATTCGACCCAGGGATTTCATGGCGTCCATAGACTTATTGGAAACGTACCTCCATGTTCAGATCCTGCCGGCCCATCGCAGGTTTCTAAGGTTTCTGCTACGCAGGGAGGCATCTGCAATACAGGGCCATGCACTTCAGCTTAGCATCTGCCCCAAGGTGTTCACAAAGCTCCTGGCCACTCTGACGGCTCACCTGAGATCCCTACCTGTGAGGATCTAGGCTTACTTAGATGACATCTTGGTACAGGCCTCCTCCCTTCCTGGGATAAGAAGGGATTTAGACATGACCATTTGGGCTCTACAGGATCACGGCTTCCTGATCAATTTCCAGAAGAGCCACCTAGACCCATCCACAGTAATAACTCACCTGGGAGCGGTCATCGATTCCATCCGGGGGGAGGTTTTCCTTTCTCCAGAAAGGAAGGAGAGCATAAGGGAGCTCACTACTCAAATTATGCAGAATAACAGGGTACGCATTGCCACTCTATCCACCTTATTGGGCAAAATGATCTCTTGCATGGCAATAGTGCCCTGGGTGAGACTACCTGCTCGGAGCCATCAATGGTTCCTACTTCCTCATCAAAGGCAAAAAAGATCCAATTCTTTGATCAGAGGAAGGGTGTCCTTGCCCATCCTGAAGTCCCTCCATTGGATCTTCATCCATAAACAAGGGGAGTGTCTTCAGAGAGCCTTCACGAATAACACTCACATCCGATGCCAGTCTCCACGAATGGGGGGCTTATCTGCTCACCAGCGTAGTGCAGGGGCACTGTTCCCCACAGGACCTCACAAACAATATAAACTAGCTAGAGTTGAGGGCAATCCATCTGGCTCTCCACCAGTTTCAGGACCAAGTACAAGGCAAATACGTACTTGTCCTAACAGACAATGTCTCAGCAAAGGCGCATGTCAACCACCAGGGAGGAACCCACTCCAGATGTCTCATGGAGGAGTCCTTGAAGCTAGGAAAGTGGGTGGAACTGAATATCCTCTCCCTCAAGGCGGAACACATTGCAGGTTCCTTGAACATTCAGGTGGACTTCCTGAGCAGGACTACAGTAGACAACGCAGAATGGAGTCTACATCTGACACTTTTTCAGGACATATGCGACAGGTTTGGACTATCAACAATAGACCTATTCGCATCACTGACAAATCATCAACTTCCCCATTATTTCATGAGGTTTCCCACTTCGGGGGGGAGGGAACCAATGCCCTCTGCAGCCCTTGGCCCCCCGGATTCCTATATGCATTCTCTCCTCTTCCCCTCATACCAGGGGTAATTTGGAAGGTGATTGCGGAGGAGGCAGAGATACTCCTGGTCGCCCCTCATTGGCCCAGGCAACCGTGGTTTGCAGATCTTGTCAGCCTTTCCGTGACACGAACTTGGAAAATCTCTCCAGAGAGGATTTCCCTCAGCCAGGGGATCTTGGAACATCCGGAGCCTCAGTGCCTCCAGTTGCTGCCTAGCACTTGAAAGGGGCCTCCTAAGGAGAGACAATTACTCGGACAGGGTCATCAAGACCATCCAGGCAGTCAGGAGACCATCAACAACCAGGATATACAATGCTACCTGGTATGCATTTGTCAGATGGTGTACACCTAAACAGATTATTGCCTCCTGTCCCACAGGTACTGGAATTCCTGCAAGACAGACTGGACAAGGGATTGTCGTACAGTACCATCCGTCGGCAGGTGGCAGCTTTAGCCACTGTCCTATCAACTGACAAACCAGAGTCCCTTGCACATCACCCTGTCATCTGCAGGTTCCTTCAGGGGGCGAATAACCTCACACTCTCCACTGTCCATCAATACCCCTCTTGGGAGTTACCCAAGATTCTACAGGCTCTCACCAGTCCTCCCTTCGAGCCCTTGAGGACAACTAGCCTCAGATACATGACCCTTAAGATGGCATTTCTGGTAGCAGTAACATCTGCTAGATGTATTCCAAGATGGCAACCCTCTCCATCAGGGAGGGTATGTGTATATTCCATCCGGATAGAGTGATCCTGAGACTAGACCCTTTCTTCATCCCAAAGATTAACTCCTGGTTCCATAGGGCCCAGGAGGTCATCCTGCCTAACTTCTGTCCGGGGCCTTCCCGTGCCCTAGAACGAAGGTGGCATAACCTGGATGTAAGAAGGGTACTGTGAATCTATATCAAAAGAACCGCATCCACCAGGAGATCTGAGGCAATGTTTGTCTCATTCCAGCCCACCTCATTGGGCTCCAAGGTGTCCTCGGCTACCATTGGCCGTTGGAATAAGGCGTGTATATCCAAAGCCTACGAGGTGCAGTCCCTTCCAGTTCCCAGAAGGTTGATGGCCCACTCTACCAGAAGCACAGTCACCACTGTTTCATGGTTGACAGGCTTCACTAGAAGACATCTGTAGGGCAGCTCCCTGGGCTACCCCGTCACCCTTCATCCACCATTATAAATTGGATATCCTTGCTTCTACGGAGGCATCCTTTGGCAGAAGGGTGTTAAAACAGGTGCATTTGACTTGGGGTCTCCAGACCCAACGTCTACCCATCCTTAAGACAGCCAGGCTTTGGTATGTCCCATTCCTGGACATTCCGCAGCTACACTGGAGAAGGGCCGTTGTCCTACTTGAATGCCTTTTCTCAGTGGCTGCGGAATAGTCCAGCCCCACCCTGATATCCGTGGAGTCTGGAGCTAGCTGTTACTAATGTTGGAAAAGCCTTTCTTTCAGACACGGCATCGCCAAAAAACTGGAGAGAAAGAGAGGCAAAAGGGCATCTCTAAAGAATTGATGACTCAGTCTCTGGGCAGATTTCACTGTACCAATACCTATTCCTGGACTTTTCGGAAGCCACTGAGAAAAGGCGTTCAGGTAGGACAACGCCCCTTTCACTTTTCTTTTTTCTCTTTACAACAGTAATCCATAAAATTATATCCTAATTAATTGAATTTAAGTAAAAATTTATTCTACTTATTTCTGAGGAAAAAGTGTTGCTTAATAGTAAAAGACTGCCAATTGTGAATGCTAACTGTTTGGTAATTTTAATGCTGAATGTAATTTCTAAACCATCAAAATGACTTTCAAGAGTATAGTAAAATTGGTTACAGCTGAATCCTTGAGGATTTAACAAGAACAGTTATAACTAAAGTAATTACTCCTGTATTCTGTACTTTGTTTCTTCTTTCTGGCATGTTAACATAACCAAAAGTCTGTTTCTTTCTCCAATGGGATTTGTGATAGTATTTATCAAAATCACCATTACTCTTCACGTAGCTTGACTTATAAACCCTATTAAATTGGTTACACACACACACACTGACCCACACAGCGCAATCCTGGAAAAATTCATATTACAATACAATCAGAGAATGTTTAAATACCTTTAAAAAATTGACAATGTTTAACCAAGCTTATTATCATTCAGATGTGCAAAACAGTCTCCTCAATTCCACCACCATCCACCTTGACCAAAATTATAGTAATTAGTTTATCAAATAGGGGCATTAGATGTGTAGTATCAGAGGTAGTATTCAGCAGGTTCTGACCAGTTCTGGAGAACAGGTAGTGGAAATTTTTAGTAGTTCGGAGAACCGGTAAATACCACCTTTGACTGGCCCCGCCCCCATCTTTTCTCTGGCTCCCGAGTCCAAGCTGATCGGGAGGAAATGGGGATTTTGCAGTAACCTTCCCATGGAGTGGGGACGGAATGGAGAATTTAGAGTATCTTTCCCCTGCTATGCCCACCAAGCCACACCCACCAAGCCACACCATGCCCACCAAGCCACACCCACAGAACCGGTAGTAAAAAAAATTGAATCCTACCACTGTGTGGTATGTAACTACTTGTTTTTTAAAAAATACAGTAAATTATTTTTGCTTGATTAAGGAAATCTATAAAATGTAGGGTATTGCATATTAATACAGAATTTCATGGCAATGTTTGGAGGATAAGTATAGGAGCTCATTTGCTTGCGAGCTCAAAAGTAAGAGCTTACTAGTAAGAACATACAGTACCCTTGCTTTAAGCTTATCCTGTTTTCCCCATTTCCCTAAAGGCACCTGCAGTGAACATTATGACTATGCTGGGAATAAGAAAATTGTAAACTCATTGATGTTGCCTTGTCAGATTATTACTGTGCTAAAGTGTTTGCAGAAATGTTATAGATGGTTTTAATAAATAAAAATAGTATGTTTCGCACATTTTAATTTTCACTGTATTTGTCCTTCTGTATCTGCCAACTTGAAAATAGGTATTCTGTTTTGAGTGTGGGTGTTGTAAGTGTGCTGTTAATTCCTCCCCCCTTCAGTTTCTTTCTACATGGTTTTAAATTGTTTATTGGGCCCATTTAATGTTAACATAAGCTTTGTTTATGAGCATACTAGTTGTTTGAAAAAGCAACTTATAACTTGCCTCTCTCTGGGTTGAACTCAGTCAATTTGCAAGCACCAGCAGGTCTCTCCTTATACTAAATAGCTACATCTCACCTATCACTGACCCTAGTCCTCTAGAATTAACTTCTAAAAAAATTATCTGTAATCTATCAATATTTTAAAAAGTGTTTAACCTCCCTCTTCTTTGGTTGGCCTTTGTAAGACTGGTTAAAGTATTAAAACTATATATAAATGTATTGTGATTTTGATATAAGATTTAAGGTTTATTTTAAAATAATGGACTATTCAGTTTCTGGGGACGACTATTAAATTCTATTGTAGTGATTTTATCAACTAATGTTTGATGTTTTATTTTATTAATTAATCCTGGAACCTTCTTAAATAAAAAATGAAACAACTGCTATTAATGGACACGGAAGACATCATACTTGAAATGATACCATTATTTATATAGAATTTTTTTAATAAATGACTAATATGATGCCATAATATTTAGATGTTTTCTTTAGATTCCATGTATTCACTGAAGATCATAAAACAATTAAGGATTTCTGGGTTCATAGAAAGATTAACCGTGTGTGGGATAGTTGAAATCATTGTGGGATCAACAAATATGGCAAATCCCACACTCTGTTCTTGCTGTGGTTAACCAGATGTCTTGTTATAGGTGAAAAACATTGCATATATCCAGTTGTGTTCCCAGCATCTATTATTAGAGCTATATTAAAAATAATCTAGCCACAATGGTTAATAGCTATTGATACCCTGTTTCCCTGAAAATAAGACCTCCGTGGATAATAAGACCAATCAGGCTTTTGAGCGCATGCGCTAAAATAAGCCACCCCCTCCCAAAATAAGCCCTTCCCAAAACACAGCAGCAGGCATGAGGTGACCTGCACCTCAAAAATAATAAGACTTCCCCGAAAATAAGGTCAAGCCCTTATTTCGGGGGTCAAAAGAAACATGGTAGTCTTGGTTTCATAGATATCTTTATCTTCCTCTCCTTGCAGAATTTTTTTAAAATGTGGCCTAAAGCATTCTATAAATGGAACATTTACCTATGTTTAAGTAGAATGACAACTGGGCTTGTTGTTGGCTGTGTATTGTGCCTGCAGCCTCTTAATAATAACCCAATATCTTGAAAAGTTTAATTGCATTTTTTCTTTAAGATAACATTTAATATTATGTTATGCATATAAGCCTTGCTTCCTAGCAATGAAGTGTTTCAGAGGTATCAGCACCAAATTGAGACGGTTTCTTTAGAAGAAAGTCTCTGAGGAATGATGATAGTTCTGTGATATAATGTTTGCTTACAGATATATATAGTACAGAAGAAAATAAGGTGAGGTGTTTATTGCATTGATACTCTAAAAATTATTCTTTCACACCAGATTTCTAGATATATCCACATCATTTTTCAGGTTACATCCACTACAGGGTGATCACAAACATGACAGTTCTTCTTGAGCCCTGAGAGAAAGTAAGATGAAGTAATTTCCATACCTTCTCAGCCTCCACCTTTCATCTTGGGCTATTAAAACACAATGACATCTGTCACTTGCCCCTTTGATGTTAGGAGGCACTGTCTCTGACTACCTATTTTGGTAGTGCAATTTACAGACATCTTGGACTCAAGAAATTAGGTCAAGTTTTATGGGAAAAAGGAAATCCTTTGGGGTCACCTTAACCAACCTCCTCCAAATTCATAACAGTTGAATGCTCCTTTCAAGTTCATATAGCCATAATCACATTTGACACTTTTAAAGGCTTAACCTCTTTAAAGGCAGTGTAGTATGTATACGGCATTGAAAAGAAAAGCCACAGTTTTTTAAGTACAGCCATTCCCCTCTTCATGAAAGAATGCATACAAATGCACACACCAAGGAAGCAGGAGGCTACCCTAATCCAATGTACATGGTTACAACGATTATAACAGAGTTATACTTCCTTTTTTCTGAGATATATATATGAAAATTGATACTTCCTTGTGTTTTTAGTTCATCCTTTAAACTGAAGGATTCTAATCTTATGCCACTCATTGATCTGTGAGACCTCATGTGGTTTACTTAGCAAAGACAGAAAAAGAAATGCAAACAATTTTCAGTTATATATTTTAAGTAAAATTGGCAGCTTGCCAGGGGGCATCCCTGTTCATTTGCTAATAATAAAATGCATGCCTTGCAACACGACTATTATAATTTTAAATTAAAATTCTTAAAATCAGACACAGTTCATCAAAGAGTGATTAGATGATTTTTTTTTTAACCATTTCAGAGCTAGCTAGCTCTTCTCATTATCGTCATTAAACCCCTCCCTTTTCCTTGAAAGCTTTTTATCTTCACTTATGCTCCACAGGAGAAATTGGAGTCTACTTGTTCGCTGAATTGCTTGATATATTTTGTTGCTAGTTTCCCGTGATAAAAAGCAAGCAAAAACAGAATGCTTGTGCTCTAAAGGAAAGGAGCGAGAATGAGCACACAGCTCTACTGCAGGCATTTTTTTTAGAGCATGCTGTCCCTTTCTCTGTAATACGGTGCAGCGCTCCCCTGAGCAGCAGCAAGCAGTCTGATTGCTCTCATTCAACACATTTGGTATGCATGAGCACAACCAATCCAAGCTGGGAAGGTGTTTTCTTACGGAGGAGCAGTGGCTAAAGCAAATCAGTGGCTAAAGCACTTTGTCAGATTTTCAGTCAAGTTAAAAGAGACATCTGGCTAATGGAATTGCAGATGTGGACCCCTAATGGACATGGAATTTCAGCACAGTGGAAGAGCATTTGTTTTTTAGACATTGGTAAGGTTTGTGTTTCATTATTCCAGTGGAATATTTGAGGGTCATGAGTCAAAGTGATGCTCCCCGACCACTAAATTGGACCATTCGGAAGCTCTGCCATGCTGCCTTTCTCCCATCTGTCAGACTACTTAAGGTACTGTGAAAACACTGTGTTTTACGATTGTGATTATGTTGTTAACTGTTTCCCATGCTGCAATTATAGTACAAATCCACAATTACTTTTTGCAGTAGATGCTGCTTTTTTCAATCAGTGGAGATATTCTGTTGCTCATATGTAGGTAAGAAAAGTGCATTTGTAGACTTGGGTGAAATTCTTAGCCTTGGTATAGTGTCATGTGCATTTAATGCTAAAATGAAATGTTTGAGATAGCAAGGATAATTGTTTGTATGGTACAAGTATAGATTGAAAGAAATACCAAAAGCTCTCCATTTCACTTGTTAAGTCTCCAGGTCCATTTATGGGAACAGTGGAGTGTTCTGCTCATCTTTGGTAATTCCCATTTCAGTTTATATAAAGACTAGTTCAGAATTTTCCCATGGAGACATGAGATCAGCTTCTGGACAGAGGAAAACTTCCTAATCATATTCTTTCCTCCATCTAGAAACAAGCTTCTTTTGATTTTCTTAAGCATCTGTGTCTTGCTTGTTGTTGTGATAAAAGTGGCATAAGCTCCTTTTGATCCAGTAGAAGATCACGAGCATATCCTCTATTTAACTATACAATAATTTGTAGGATACCATTGAGACTCATGTATTTTACTTGAGTACATTTTAGACCAACCTTAGAAGGGGATATATTGAGAAACCAGCAGTTAATGTCTGTTTGTAAAAGTGGGTTTTATTAGACAGACTTTGATACTTTTGCACTTTTGTTCCACAAAAACTTCCACTTTGATTAATGAGGTTTCTCTCAGACGCGATCATAGGATTACAGCCAAACTATGCATTACCTGCCGTTGTATAATGCTTCTACTATACAGAATGTGTTAAGCTGAAATGCAGCCACTGAGCTTTGATCGATGGCTAGAAAGCTAGAGGGAAGTATTTTTCCTTTGTCCCATTTCTCTCTTCAAACCTGTGCTCCACCAGCTGTTCATAGGCAGGGAAGAAGTAGCAGGAAAAAAATTAAGCAGACTCTTTCTGGTGCTCTTATCTACATTCCTCCACCCACCCTTAAATCATACTGCATTGTTATGATCTCTGACTAAAGCTTTGCTATAAAGGACTTCCCTAACATGAAAGAATGTGGAGGGATTTGAGGACATTTTGTGATGCAACCTAAGGTAAATGCATCAAGTGCTTGGTTCTAATAGCAATACAGAATGGTATAAAAGAATACTAACTGCTTTTAGAGATAGCAATTATAAAGATATCTAATGATTTCTTGCTTTTCTCACATATGATGACATAATTTCAAGTAGAAATTTCTATAGAAATGATTTATTAGAGAAGAAATTTGCAAAAGGAGGGTCATTCTGGAACGAACCCCCGGAATCAACATGCATCACGCTATGTACATATATTTGCTGTGGATTAGTTCGCGGATCAAGCCAGTCCATAATCTTATAAAATTATCCAATTATAACAAGAGGAAGAGGAAGGATTACAACCACACCCTGTTCCTAGTAAAATGTAAGATGATCCTGCTGGTGTGAACTTTGGAAATTTTAATTTTTTTTAACAATCCAAAATTAAGACTGAATTGTTTTTAAGATGGTTACTCTCAGATGGCAGCTTCTGGTGAGTATAGAGGCCAGCTTATTACAGAGGAGTTTCTCTGTGCTAGAAAAATGCCTGAGTTTCTTTCAAAAATTGTTCAGAAATTCCCAATGCACCTACATTTTTATAGCTGAAGTTTGATTATTGTTCTCTTATAGGAGAACCTTGTGGTACCTTAAAAACTCAGCAGTTTCTTTTGTCATAAGCTTTCATAAAATGATCCATAGATAAATGCCGCAATTGCATACCACTTTTCTGAACCACAAGGGCTCTTTATTTATTATTATTTTAGTAGCAGTTGAGGTGGAGTAGGAAGGAGAGAAATACAAAGCCAAGAGTGCTAATAGAAGGAGTGGGTTCTTGTTTTTAGCTTTTGGTGTGAACATATAAGCATTTGAAACTTAGAGAACTTGAATAACTATCTATAAAATAGAATTATAGGAACAGATACTCTTGGTTTAAAATGGGGGAGGGAAGCTAAAATAGTATTTCTCTCCTTCTTCCCCCCATGGATGCTATAACTATTTCAAAAGTGAATCAGAGTCAATATGGAAAATCTAAAATAAACTTTATTTTATTTGCCACCTGTCTTGCCATGGGGCTGCTCTAGGAAGCTTACAAAAAGGAATAAATAAAAAAGAAGATATGAAAAGAGTGTAAACAGAGCAAAAGTAAAATAATAGCACAGTAAAATAAACAATGAAAAAGGACACAATGAGAATACATCAATATGACAACCAAAAAGATGAACAGGTGAACAGTAGAGAGCAAGGGAAGGGAGCCAGAGTCTGCCATCAGTTCAGCAGTCACCTCCAGCATTGACCCTCTTCCCCTCCATTTCGTCTCCCAGCCAAGAAATCTAGCTTCTATAATACAGCTACTTTTTTATTTTCACTGTGAAACTTTATTTGTAGACTTCCTTTATTCCTTGAAGTTAATAGATAACATTGTGAATAGTTAATATCTAAAAATCCTAACAGGAATACATCATGCCACTTCATCAACTGCACAGTATTCAGCAGAGATCTCTAGATTCACATTTTCACATTATATGGCTCTATTAGATGATTCTCAGTTACACAAAGCAACAGTGAATAAACTCTGAGACACAAAAGTCCAATTAGTGAAAAGAGTATTATTCGCACTTGCTGCAGATTCAAGCTAACCAATCAAATAGCACAGAGAAAGAAAATTATGTGGTGTTTTTATTATTTTAGTGTTATAAGCAATGTAAGTGGTGCCTTTCTGTGCCCCCAAGCTGGCAACTTTCTGGACAAGTCCCTGCAGTTTTCTTGACAATGTTTTCAGAAGTGGTTCACCAATGCCTGCTTCCTAGGGCTGAGAGAGAAGGGCTGGCTCAAAGTTACTCAGCTGGCCTCGTGCCTCGTAATCTGGCTTCTAGTCTCATGTCTTCTAGATGTACAGCAGAATGGTTCTTTAAATTGTGGTGCCATAAAATCACTGTAAGAAATAAACAAGGAATATAAGAAAAACAATTTTTCCTTTGATTTGTAGCCCAGGTTTTACCAGTATTTTAGCTATGGTTTTCCCCAGCAAGGAAGGGAGCTGTCCAGCAGAGCAAGATAAATGCTTTAAAGGAAGGTTACCAAGACTGTCGAGGAGCTGTATATCTACATGAATAAATACAGAATCTAGAGACAAGCTGTTAATCAGAAAAAGGTGTAACTAATACAAATGAATTATACCTCCTAATCCTGTATTTCTTCCTCAGTTAAAATATTTTTTATCTCCCAGAATTCCAAATGAGTTGTTTTGATGTCTTTAGGCCCTGCAATTATCAGGATCTGTCTTCAGAGCCAAAACTATAGGTGTCCTGTGTCCCATTACTTATCCTCTACCTCTGAGAATCGTCCTTATAAATCAGACACTAATTGAAAACTACTCTAAGGTGTAGTCTGTATGCCAAGGTATTCTGAGTATTTTTGATGCTTTGAATCTTACAATAAACCTATTTGATTCTTCTTTATTGTATACTAAGATTATTTATGAGTCTTCTTGTTAGGTAACCTGATGAAGCTGATACATAATCCACACATTCATAAAAGTATGTACAAATATGCAGCCTCTTTTTTGAAGGAACACCTTACTCTATGAGGAATGGGAAACACTGTTTTACTTTTGTAAGGTGGTTAAAACCTTATTGCTCCATCGAATCTTTGGTACAGATAGAGAACTTGGGCTGCTGTTATAATCCTTTAAATACTGTTTTTTGTCTTATTTCTTGTTTAGCTTTTATTTTTTATTGTATTACAAATATTCTGGAGTTATATTATAAATATCCTGGAGCTTTCCTTTTCTTGAACCTAAGGCAGCATATCAAGAGTAGTATAAATCAGGTTTTCAAATTAGAACCTTACCCTTCTCCAAAATCTCAATGAAGTTCTGTGAGAGCCTAAGGACAAAATTTGAGCAGGAATATCCATTGCAATTTTTCTAGGATACAGAGAAATGTGCAGAGTTTCTTCCCTGTAAATAAAACAACTAAGCTGCCATTTGCAGATCAGAAATTCTCTGGGTATTATTTAACAGGTTAAAGTTTTGAAAATTCCTGATTTAAATAATTAAAAGGATACCAATATTGATATGATAAAATTATTAATTTATCACATTTATACTCGCTGCTAGATAGTTGTTAATAACCTAAGTACCCCAAATTGCCTCCTGGAGAATAAAGGTGGAAGAAAGTACGGTATCTGTTGGTTTCCTTTGAAATGTCAGAATGTATTTCAGCCAGACCATCTCTGGCACCTCCTTGAATACATGGTATAGCACATTGAAGGTTGATTGTGCTGGTTTCTGTCTCTCCTATTGAGCTGTGACTACTGGTTCTCGATAGTTGATAATGAGATTTGAGAGTCAGTTTCCTAAATGAAAGGAAAATATTTGACTTTTGCTATATTTGTAACAGTCCTTGTCCTTATGAACCACAAGTGAGATTTTTCTTTTTGTTGCTTTTATTCAGCACCAAACATTTTTGTCAGAGGAAAGTTTGCAGGCAACGTTGCCTTTGGGGAATGAACCAGCTCCCAATGGCTCTGTTATTTCTGAATATTGCTGTAGTTCAATAATTATGTGAGTGTGAGGAGGCAAGCTGAAATGACTGAATCTAACTTCTTCTCGTTAATAAGAACCTGGACTTGGTGATTGAATTTCATCATGTTCTAGACAAGATTGCATACCTCTGAAAGAATGGGCTCACAGTTTGAAAGTGCTCCTTGATTCTTGGCTGTCACTAAATGTGCAGATGTAAGCAGTGGTAAAATAGGGTCTTGGCTATCTAAAGGACAATCTTTCCTGTTATGCCAACACAACAGATTTTGTATTTGCCCACCCAAATTTTGAAGAAAGTGTCAAAGGGGTGCCCAGTTCTCTCTCCTGAAGGACTTAGCATGAAACCTTCTACTTTATTTAGCAAGTGAGAAGTAGGAACTGCTTGTGAGGCTGTGCCTGATCCATGAGTCCTGTCTTGGCTTCCCAAAGAATCCCTCTGATTCGTCTCAAAAAAGTGCCCAATTGCTTCTCAAAAAAGTGCCCAATATGATTTTATGAAATATCTTATTTTGTTTAAGGCTTCCATCATAAAGATGTTTCAACTCTTATGCTGCCAATTATTTTGTAGTGGTCTACCAGAAAAGACAGTGGTATCCAGTAGCCTCTTTTCAGATTCAAAACCAGCAGTGACTTGCGATAACCCATCCCATTCTCTTTGTTACTGCTGCTGAAATGATTCTTTCAAAAGTCTTGCTGAAATTCTTCCCTATCCCAATTAAATTAAACTTTGCTAAATATTAGGAAAAAATAACCTCTATGAAAGAATAAAACATTTCACTTTTACTCATGATTTTATTGGTTTATTTGTCTTCTGTTTATTTGTTCATGAACTCTGAGCTCTTTCACTGAGACCCACAATTTTAATAGTAGTATTTTTTAAAAAAATATAACTTCTGGAGAACATCTTTTATTATCTTTTAATCAGGATCTCCCTTAGAAGAAGTATTGAATCTAAAACTTCACAGTTACACTTCTGTAGAAATAAAATGAATTATGCTCCTTTTTTTAGAAATCTGAACTGCCAAATTATGGCTTGGTGAGATAGGACTGAAGATAGTTCAAGTGTATCGTCAACTCACAAACTTACTAGCAGATTTGGAATTCAGCCTAATCTATCTATACAGCCTTGTCATTGTGGATCACAAAATGAAGGGAAATTGTCATTTAAATACCTAGATCTGCAGGTTAAAAAATAAATAAAAACGAAGTACACATTAATAGATTAGAAGTGCATATACTATTGCCTGTTTACATATTCACATCTAAATTTCCTTAGAAATGGCAAGTTGCAAATAGTATGAGTTGGTTTAAAAATCAATCAGACAATTCCCAAACAGCAATTAAAAAGGGAAATGTGAAGAAAACAAGTTCTGAAATGATCTATGCTCCAATATAGTGTTTCTCAATCTCAGCAACTTTAAGATCTACAGTTGAGGTCCATGCATCTTAAAGTTGCCAGGATTGAGAAACACTGCTCTAATAACATAGCTGTGTAATTCTTTGTTATGTAGCAAATGTTTGTTTTGTTGGTCATACTAAACATGCGGCTAGAGGAAGACATCTGCTGTTTTCCTGTCAACCGATGCCGTTCCAAATGGAGCTATGCGTACTTGCCCACCATTTGCGCGGAACCTTCCCTCTCCCCCCCCCCCAGCTGATCCACAAAGCTGGAAAAGTTGGGGAACTCAGATATATTTAACTTATAGTAGGGAATATGCATTAGATTATTATACTATTCTTTAAAAAAATCAAATTAGTTCTTTATTGCCACATGATTTCATTCTGAGGAATATCTTCTATTAGTTTGACCCCTATTTCTTTTTATATCTCCAGTTGTCAAAACTGCAGAAGGAAATTAAACTACTGTGCTTTTAAATTTAAACTACGGTATCATTGGTAATAACAGAAAACATTAATTTCATTTTAAAAACAATATGCTAAGATTTATAATATAATAAAATGTATATATATATACTTTAAAAATAGTGAAGCGCTTGGGCTACTCATATTGCTAGATGTACAATATTGTTAATGTTGTCAGCAGCAACTTGCTCATAGAAATCATCACATGTTAACTGCAATGTGTGGCCCACTTAAAATCATGCACAAGATGTCCCAGTAATAAATAGTCATATGGATGAAACAAAATTGTCCTTGATTTCACAAATGAATTGTATACCAAAATAGTTTAGTGCAACAGCTTGTCATCTGTGAGTAAGCCTGTCATGCCTGAGTGTTTTGTGTCTGTTCTGTGGTTAGGGCATCTATTTTTCCCTACTTAAAGAACATTAAAAGCTTTATTTTATTTGTTTTACAAAGGAAGCCAGAATATAACTTTTCAAAATAAATGCATCTAATTGTTTTAAGGCATGTTAAATTGGTGGAGTAGGGATGGTGTTGAGGGAGAGATGATTAATGAATATTGCTATTATAAAGCATTCACTTTTGTTTCATATTCTTTAAATTCTTGCACATTCTGAATCTAAAATCAGGAAAACAAGTTTAAACAATTTTTGGCTTAGAAACCTGTGTTTTTCTATGTTATGATACTATACAACCTATCAGTGGGAATAGAGTATGTTGCTTCAAGAGGCATCTGACAACTGTAAATCTCCAAATTTATGAAGTCGATGCAGGGGACTGTGTGATTGTTGGATGGTTGCTGACCTGCTTTCTTTAAACAAGTGTCAGTGGCTGACAATTTGGAATAAAAAAAAACCTTGATTTAAAGAGCTTTGAGGAATGATCCAAACCCAATTTATCCCCACCCCATTTAAATCCACCAAGACTGTGGTAAAATAAGGAAGAGTAAGGAAGAGAGTGGACATCAGCTGTGTGGAGCATGCTTAAGTAGGAACTTTCCCACAATGAAATGCTTCACATTCTGTTTTTCCCTCCCTATTTTATGCATGGAATGTCAGGTGCATCCTAGACAAAACATTTGACAGATCAAACCCAAGGGTATTGAGGTAGAAGAAGTGCAATAAGGCAGTTTCAGTGCTTCAGTATAGAATGTAGAATTTGGAAGAGGCATCAGGAATAGCCAATTCACCAAGAATTCTCAACAAAACTGAAGGAAAGGTTATAATTCCCTCATGAACTTTTGTGTTGTACATAATTTGCCTATACGAAAAGCCGATACCCTTGTATAGGATTTCTTTTCTCTTCTGTTTCTTTTTATTGGAACAGACACTGTTTAAATTACAAACAGCAAATAAAAACATGCCACTTTCAAATTTAGAATGGAATGTAATAGGTGCTGTGGGCATTAAATCTGACATTCCTGTATCCTAAAATTATATTATCAAAATTAGTTTCTTTTCAGATTAATGAATGCTGTTTGCTCAACATTTTCTTTTACATCTAAACGGTTTTCTTAGATTTATCTTGTAGGAACAAGTTGTTAAATATGCTGCTATATTTAAATAAATATGAGATAATACTTGTAAGTAGGCTGTGTTATTTCTGTCTGTGATGATGGCATAAAGTTCTTGATGAGGCTACATACTGAAATATAGAATTTGAATTAAAAATAGTAAAGGTAAAGTTGTCCCTGCGGGTTTTATTCCACTAGTCGTAGCCAACTTTAGGGGGCAGTGCTCATCTCCATTTCTGTAAGCCATTCAGCCAGTGCTGTCCAAAGACTATTCCATAGTTATGTGGCCAGATCATATCACGCCATAGAATAGAACACTGTTACCTACCCACCAAAGTAATAACTATTCATCTGCTTACATTTCTACATCTTTTGAACTGCCAGGTTGACAAGAGCTGAGGCAAGTGATGGGAGATAAATAAATGTATATAATTGTAATGCATACTTCAGGTAGCACTAAAAATGGAAGCAGACTTCATGAACTTGAAGTCAGGCCGGGTTATTTTTCATCAACTACTAATTCGAATTAAATTTCTTTCTAATAAGCTTAGTATCTCTTATTCTGATTCATATTTTTCAATCCAATTGGCATAGTTATATAGAACTCAAAGTGGCCCCATCTGGATGCTTACGTGTAACACATTATCTTTAGAGTGCAAAAAACTGAAACAGATTATTAGGAAAAGAATTTTAAATTGAAAGTATCAACAGAATTTATGCAAGAGAATATATGATTTTCCCCCAACTATTCAGATAATTTTATTAAGTATTTGTTCATCTAACCATTTTGAGGCAGTAGAGGGCTTTTATGTAGATTGAATTTTAAATGGTCTTAGAGTTGAAACTGTTGTATTATTACAGGAAATTGGATTTGTCCTTGGGGTAGAAGAAAGGTTAACATCCTAGCTCAGTTATTATATTATTAATTTTACTGAGGTGTTTGTTACACTTGCACTACTCTGTTTTACACAAAAAGACAGGGAAGATTTGACCTATTTATTTTATGTTGGCAGCTACAAATTCAGCTGTTACACTTGAAGTAGCCAAATTTTGTGCTGCAGTTTGTAGAGTCAACCAAATGATTCTTCAAGAATCAATTGAATAGTGAACTAATTAGTCCCAGAGCTCTATTTGATCTGTTTCTCTATATTATTTTGGACTGGTCAATGTCTATATTAAAAATTATCATTAATCATTGGGTTGGCTTTTATCAGAATGTGATAGTATAGTAATTTATTATTACAGGTAGAGGTCGGCTTACGACCACAATTGAGTCCAAAATTTACATTGTTAAGTGAGATATTTGTTAAGTGAGTTTTGCCCAATTTTACCATCTTTCTTGTCTCAACTGCAGTGGATAAGTTTGACTTTGCTTGTCAAAAGATCGCAAAATGTGACAAATGACCTTGGGACACAGAAATGGTCATAAATATGAACCAGCTGCCAAGCATCTGAATTTTTATCACATGATCATGGGGATATTACAAATGTAACTGTGAAAAATGGTCATAAGTCACTTTTTTCAGTGCCACTGTAACGTTGAACGGTCACTAAATGAACTGTTATAAGTTGAGGACTACCTGTATTAAATTTATTAAAGTAAAAAAAATATGTGGAGGAAACATTCAAAACATCGTTAAAAAAGAAAGGATGCGTGGATTTTTAAGCTATTTTTAAAGTGCTCATTTTTCTTTTTAATAGAGTAGAATTAAATTTACAGAAAAGTTAGGCTGTTCTTAAAGGATGAAGGATGTCTAATGTCCTAGAAGTTGCATACATTTGAAACTAAATCCCTTAAATTCTGACATTAAAATTTTAAAGTGCATATAAGTGCCGAATTTATTAAAAATGTTTAAAAGGAATATTAAAAAACATGTAATGGAGTCTGCAGTGATACTGAAGACCAATACTGATTATTGAGTAACATCAGTAATAAATTATAGCTAGATACTTGTTGAGATATGAAAAGGGAAGAAATAGTGGCTAGGAATATTGGTGCCCATTGTGAATAAATAGGAGCTGATTTTGGGAATAGATGTGGAGAGATAAATAATAGATTGATTCATTTGATCTTCAAAAATTAACATTATCATTATCATTAAGCCATTCAAATAACTTGGATGCAAATGCTACTATAGGTGGTCCTTGACTTACAACAGTTCATTTAGTGACAGTTCAAAGTCACAACGGCACTGGAAAATGTGACCTATGACCGTTTTTCACAGTTACAACCTTTACAGCATTCTTATGATTGTTTTTCATACTTACAACCGTTGCAGCAACCCCATGTGATCAAAATTTGGATGCTTGCAACCGACTCATATTTATTTATTTATTTATTTATTTATTTATTTATTTATTTATTTATTTATGTATTTATTTATTTATTTATTTATTTATTTATTTATTAATTAAATTTATTTATATTTATGCAGTGTCCTAGGGTTATGTGATCACTTTTTGTGACCTTCTTACAAGCAAAGTCAATGGGGAAGCCAGACTCACTTTACAACCATGTTACTGTCTTAAGAACTATGGTGATTCATTTAACAACTGTGGCAAGAAAGGCTGTAAAATGGGGCAAAATTCACTTAACAAATGTTTCACTTAGCAATCGAAATTTTAGACTCAATTGTGGTCATAGGCTGAGAACTACCAGTATTTCCTAGGATAGGTGATAAGACGTTTGAGCCAATGGTTGTGCATGTGGAAGTCTAATTGCAGGATTCACTGATTTGAAAGCAGAATTGTTACTCTGTGAAACAAATATTTGCCATCACCATAAGGCATTTTAATTCATTTGATAATACCAAAAAGTTATGTTAATAAAAACATATTTCTTTTTCATCTACTGTGCTTAGCTCCCAAACTATATATTGCTGTCTTACATAACTTGAGGCAAATGATGCAGCATTTCAATTAAAGATTTCAATATGTATCTTAGTTTTAAAGTGAAGCTAAGTCTAATTCTTCAGAATTTTATTACAGAAGGAATATGTGGAACCTGGTAAAGAAATATTAATGGAATCAAGTAAGTTCTACTTTGGAAATGTATTTTTCCTACGAAATATTGAGAATTCCAACTTTTATAGATGTCAAATTGGCTGTTTGATTTTTAAACCCTTAAGTAGTTGATTAAGGGTTCAATTGGGTCCATTCCAGAAGTGGGTTCCTACCGGTTCAGACCGGTTCTACGGAACCATTAGTAACTTGGCGGCTTGGGTCGCTAGAACCGGCAGCAACCCAGGCCTGCCACCCCCCCGAGCCAGTTCTCTCGGTGGTGGCATAGGCGCCACCATCTTGTTTTTCTTAATACTGTGCATGCACGCACGCAGCGCGGCCCTGAGCTAGCCAGCAGTAGCAGAATCCGGAACCTACCCCTGGTCAATTCTATAGCATTCATGCATTTATTAGCTCTGCAAAGTAACTCTATTTTCTGGATAGGATTGCTAACATTTAAGTTTGAAATAACTTAACAGGGTAGAAAGAATTTAAAAGATTTTTTGGCAATGTGCCAAGCACAACCTGCCAAAAGATAATAATCACTCTAAATTTTGTTGTTCTAAACAGAATTTCAGCCCTGCCTTCTTGCTGCTTAACATGTTTGCTAAGATTCAAATTCAAAATATGATTCTGTTATCTGATAATGTCATACTTGTGTTATTCTAAAGACAGGTCTGCATTTAGAGAAGTCCTTGTTCTCTTATTTTCCGATGGAGACAATGGTTTGGAATATAGTTACGGTTCATTTTCAACTGGGGTGGGGAGTGCTTCTGACTTAATTTCCAAAAGATCCAAAAGATCTTGAAAAGATCTTTGGAGTGTGCAGGAGCACAAATTTAGCCCCTGTCTGCAATAACTTAAAGCAGTCATTTGGAGGGGAGCATTTTCATGGCAGTTGTTTTAAAATGCTGCAGACAGATAAAAGGTCCATGTTGCCACATGTTTCCGAAGTATCTCTGAGGAGACCAATCTTGCTGTTCAAAGGACCATGCCAGCACTAAGGTGTTATGAATTTGGGAGCCTAAAAAGAAAATCAAATGATTGACAACCAGTGCTATAGAAGACAGGAACAGAAGGTAACCGAAGAGGGAGAATCTGTTTTCTGTTAAGGGAAACAATGTTGAAAAAGAACATCAAGCTTGAAACATATTGAATAATTTTCTAAAAATAAGATCAGTCTTTTGCCGCAACTTTGGGAATTTTCCATCTTGCTTTGAAGTGAAAATAACTAGATATCTTGAAAAAATGAAAAACAATCAACGCTCAACTCCTCTTTTATTTTAAATAGCTTGTCAAACCAGGTTCCTTTTTTTTTTTTTTTGCATAGTGCTACCCACTTGCAAAGCTAGGGAAGTGTTTTATTTGTGAAGTGATCATTTTCAAAAAACAGGCTACCAAATAATTATCATAAAATGAAGCAAATAGGCTATTTCTGCAGCTTCTTATTAAGCATTAATTTATATCAAAATACTTTTTAACATATACCTACAATGTGATATTATCAATTGTGTTTGTATTTTGTTTAATACTCAGTTTACTTAAAATTAGCAAACTGATTATCTTTAAAATCTTAACTTCAATCACTGTGAAAATTTTGGATCCCAAGTCATATGCATCTGAACACAGTGAACAAAAACAATTTCTAATAAGCTTGTCACATTCATTCTGATGAAAATAATACATGAAGTTGCTGATATCAGTAAATTAATAATGTGTACCTCATGTGTCTTCAGTGCAGATATATCCATTAGGACTCATGTGTGCAGTTTCCATTTCACTGAATAAATTGTGACAGTATAGCTAAAAATTAAGAAACACAGAACTGTTATCATGCATATTTCTTTCCTTTTTGTCCTCATTGCACTATTTCACATAAACAGTTGCTGATTGAGGGTTTGCTACACTACGCAAATTACAGACATCTCATAGAAAACAATATCTACAGACCCCTCACATCCTGGACAATTGTTTCAACTTCTATCACAAAATGACGTGCACACCAGAACAACTAGACACAAGGACAGTTTTTTCTGAATGCCATCACTCTGCTTAAGAACTAATTCCCACAACACTGTCAAATAATTTACTAAGACTATTACTATTATTTTTCTCTTTCTTACTAGTATCTGTCTTCCCATTTATTACTATAACCATGTGCTTGTATCTTTCAATTTATATTGTTTTTATTTGTTTTCCAGTCTGGTTTGATAGCTTATTAGTTGACTATCACCAGAGGTGGGTTCCTACCGGTTCGGACTGGTTCTACCAAGTAGGTAGTAGGCCACTGGTGATGTCACGGAGCCGGTTCTATTGCTCCGTGGGCACTGACATGTTTTTTGGGATTTATTTTTTGGAGAAAAAAAATCGGATTTCTTTTCTGCGCATGCGCAGAAGCCGAATTTCCAGCACTGTGCATGCTTCGCCATCTTGTTTTTGGTCTTTTTTTAATTTTGGGGGGCTTTTTCCTACTGCGCACGCGCATAGGGTGCGCGCCCACGCGGCACAGGAGGCAGCGAACCACCGGCAAGGTAAATTAGAACCCACCCCTGACTATCACTATCTTTTTATTCTTGATGAATGTATTTTTTTTCTCCATATGTACACTGAAAGCATATACACCAAAGACAAATTACTTGTGTGTTCAATCACACTTGGCCAATAAATAAAGAACTCTATTATGATATGAAGGCATTAAGTAACAGAAAGGTCAGGGAATAGCACTTTTATGTCTTTCTAATATCTGCTTCAGTGAAAATTCCCAACATATTGAAGTGAAAAAAAATTCTGCTCAATACATACTATAGTTGCTTTTCTTTCAGTCTTCCAAGTACTTTTCTCAAACCACACTGGATGTTTGAGGTATAAGAATCCCATTTTGCTGATTTTCACAAAGTGGAAAAGAAACAGGAATTAATATAATATCTAGTTACAAAGCAGCCTTGAAGTATCTTAACAGCTTCAATTGCTCCCCAAGACAGTTGTTAAGCTTAATCACTGGGTTTTGTTTTATTCATCCCTTCTTTAGACAGATTTACTTAATTTTGTTTTCCTACTCCTAGCCACTTCTTAGGTACGGAGAAGGGAGAAATTACTCTTTCCCAAGCCCTTTTGGAAAGCCAAAACCTGGGATACACTTATTGTGTGTTGTCGTCCTTGTAGTTCCTTATTTTGTAGCCATCCAATTCGTTCATGAATTAGTCTGATCAGAATTCCTTTCTTCCTTATTCTACTTGCTCCTGCTGTGCATTGTCCACAAACCTCTCCTTATTCTTGTGCTTCTCTCTCTTGCTTTTTTTCTTCTTGTTATCAGCACCTTTTGTTGCTTTATTCTTAGTTCATGAAAAGCACATACAACCGCATAGAAATACCAAGGAAAATAAAATAAGACTGACAAATATTATATTAGAAGGGAAATGTTCAATAAACTTGCTCTAGTTAAATCAAATATCTTGTAGTTATTTCTGTGACACTTCTTTTGTATTTGACAAGATCTTGAGACAAAATAAAATACCAACCAGAAGATTTTAAGATAAAAGGTAACACAATCTTAATCATGACCTGCCATACAGATTAAAAAACATTATTGGCTCATGAGCCTTTGGAAGCCATTATAAGAGCTGTAACCCTGGAAAGGAGCCATGGTGGCACAGTGGTTAGAGTGCAGTACTGCAGGCTATTTCTGCTGCCTGCCAGCTGCCTGGAATTTGGCAGTTCAAATCTCACCAGGCTCAAAGTTGACTCAGCCTTCCATCCTTCCAAGGTGGGTAAAATGAGGACCCAAATTGTTGAGGGCAATATGCTGACTCTATAAACTGCTTAGAGAGGGCTGTAAAACACTGTGAAGCAGTATATAACTCTTAAGTGCTATTGCTATTCTGCTAAAACTACTAAACGTCTTATTTTAAAAAAACTGGGATTCTAGAGATAGGTTTCTGTATCAGTGATCTGATATATTGTCTCAGCTACTTTCCCCAAGAGAGTCCACTTGATGTTGTCTCATTGACTATCAAGCTGTCAGAACCAGATTTAGTAACAGAGGACAGGCCTGCAAGTTAACAAACATATTTTCTGAAAGTATTTTTCAATTTTCAAATATAATTTTTGCTGTAAAGATCATTAGTGAAGAAAGAGGGAGAAAATACTTTACACATAATGGCAGATGGTTGGTTGTTCTGATGATAGGAAAAAAAGATACCAAAAAGATAATATCACTTTCACTACTAATCCTTGCTGGAGACAAACAGTGATTTATATTACTTTGAAATATTGCAATTGACATTTCCTTTTCCTAGTTGAAATAAGAGTTATAATTATCAGAAAGAACTTGCAATGGAGAATGGAAAGAGTTTATATTTCAATAACAATTACAGCTAATACTCTCCAGGGAAGTTATATTTTTAGACATTTGTCAATTGGGAATATTTAAGTTGTCCTCTATATTAAAATAATTAAAGAACAGTACTGATATACAAAAATAGCAGTATTTGTAGAATAAAGTCAACATGAAACTCAAAACAAACTGCTTTGGCTGTCCTAAATAGTGATAAAAATAAAATGTGTCAATTCTTCATAAAATATTTATCTTTCAGCTAAAGTAAAGCTATATGTCAGTTCACAATAAATGAAAGACTTCTATTGTTTGCAAGAGACAGATTTTAATTCAAGGTGCTATACATCTACTTTGTTCTTAATTATGTTTTATGATGATGTTAAAAACCTTTACCTCTTCTACCCAGTAGTAAATTTTAAATGCAGTACACATTTATAAAACTATTTGAGCATTCATTAAACAGCTTACATAGTGGACAAAAACACTTAACAACTTGTGCAGGATCTGAATATATTGGAGTGGTAGCTTCTCTAAGTTGGAGAAATTTCCTTTCTAAGAAGCAGCAACCACATATATCTACAATTGATTTAATCAAACAAAATGAAATGCCTTAATTTACAGCATTAATGTTTGTCAATTGATGAAGTGCCAAGCTACATTTTTACCTTAATTTAAGAAATGCTTGCAATGGGTTTCTTGTTATAGCATGTAGCTCTAGGAACTCTTCTTCTAATTTCACTTCTTTTAAAATCACTTTCTGGAGACTCTTGGTGGCTACATTGGGATATACAGGTAGTTTTGTGGCAATAGTACAACGGTGGTTTTGTTGTTGACACATTTTGGGATATTAACCTACCTTTCTAGTCAATAGCCCTAGAATTTCTTGGTCATCTATTTATGAACTAAGCCTTAGCTTGTTTGTTCTGTTAGCTAATTCTTCTGCAATGTTCTTTAGTTTTCTGAATTTTTGCAGACCCATGTAACTCTCCAGAAGCTATTAATGCTTTTGCATTTTTAGATTTTACTAAGGCTGATTCTTTACTTATTATTTGTGCCCTCAGATATAATTCATTTATATTCTAATACAATCCAATCATTTAGTTTCAGTTGTTTGTTAAGTGTGTCTTTATTTATCTTACTTGTGTCACAGTAAGTATACTGTAGGATATGAATATGTAGAGCCTGAGGATGGGGTCAAACACATCATACATTTGAAGTCACTAAGCTCCCATAAGAGACCAAATCCAGCCCCCTATGAATTTTGGTGACCCTTATCCATTATTTGGTTTGACTATTAGTAGATCATATTCTTGTGTATAGGTTGCATGTAATAAACTTTTAGCTCTTTGACTAATGATAGATATCCTGGAATTTAGAAGATTTAACTACAAATTAAGAACTATTGGTTCTTGATTTGAATTGTACTGTCCTTATTGCTACATTTTATAATTTAGCTGCTTGTAAATTGTTCTGAATGTTGTCAATGTCATAACAAAAAGAACAAAAATAAGTTGTTTTACTTACCATGCCTTGACATTTGTACTGTTAAATCTTCTAAATTCCAAGATATCTGTCATTTGGACATATTAACTTTTATGCCTCTGATCTTGTGACCTTAGCACAAATATTTACAAACTGTGATCAAATCTCTTCTTGATAATTCTTTTATGCCATAAATAACAAAAATTCATTTCCACATAGAAGAAAAATCTAGATAAAATGTCACTAATGGATAAACCGGTTCAAAAGAAAAATATTAATACCTACCAAATTAATGTCAGCTACTTTGCTTAAAATTCCTATTTGTCTACAGTAATATTTAATATATTAATACTTCAATTTTTCATCTTTGAGTGGAAAATTGTAATTCATATGCAGTAGCTAATTCTTCCATTTATAATAGATGTGGCAACTCTCTAGATTTTGGTATGGCATTACAGTGCCTTCTAAATATCAAATTAAACCTTAGAATAGTTAGAATAAGAAAGGTCTGCTTAATAATATCTAAGCAGGATATCCAGGGACCTTTTTTCAATTAACTTACAGTGAATTCTGAAATTAAGCTGAAAAAAACATATTCAAGCAAGTAATAAGCCATTAGTGTAGCTATGCTAACTGAATTGTTTTGTTTGGAATATTGTATGTATAATTATTTCCTTCCCTGATTTTTCTATCTTTCTCCCTTTTCCCAGTCAGCATGCTTCTTGGCTTCCTAAGTTAAGAGCAGAAACAAATATCTATCTTTAATGTTTCAGGATGGACTCAAGATTGATTAAGTTCTATTTTTCTCAATTTTTGACAGAAAAATTCAAAGCATGCTTCAGACTTTGTCTATAAGGAAGTGTTGACCACCCTTTTAAATTTATAGAATGGTGGTGTTTGTTCCCTTGCAGCGTGATTATGCTTTCCTTGTACTAGCAAAAGACTTTGATCCTGGGAATGCCTCTGCCTTTAGCTGCTTCTGTGACTATGTAGAGCAGAATAGATCTTAAGCTAATATCTTCAAGACCAGCTTGAATATATCCATGTGTAGGTTCAGTAAGCAGCCCCCTTTTGCAATAGAAATGATTGGCCAATCCAGTCACATACCATGCAGAGAATAAACATAGTTATTGATTCCTAACAGCCATGGGTTAAAGCAGTAAAGCCCAATGGACACTTCCAGAAGAAGGGTTGTGTCTGTGACGGTTGTATTTATCCTGTTAATAAGATCTAGAAACTACCATTCATACGTACTGCAGCGCCCAGAGATGATCTATTCTGGGACATAATGGCAAATTGCCAATAAAATGTCACCAGAGAAAAAGTTGTCCATTCAGGACAAATACATATGAAAAAGCCTACTTGAATGTTATAGTCCACACTAGGGTTTGAGAATGTTGAAAACGTCACAATGCCCTTTAATTTTTCTCATTTATTTTCCTGTGGAATACTCTCAATGGAATTATAAATTACAGGACTACAGGACCTTTAATCTTTAACAAATGGCTACTTCTATGGCAATAATCAAGAATAAGTGAGACTGGACAATGTCAAAGTTACTAATCTTTAATTGAAAGTTTTACTCGAGTTATTGCCACAGAAAAATGTTTGTATGATTCTTAAAACATTTAATAACAATAATGCAGATTTATTTTGTAAAATACAGTATGTTTTTATAACAAATGGTCAGTGTATTAAGCAAATATTAACTGAAACCTCAAATTCTTTGATTTTAAAATGTATAATTTTTACATGAATTTCTATATTCTCTGTGTATCTGAAACTTACATTAAAATTCTTATAGTTCCTATTTAGTACATGGACTATTTGGCAGTTTTGCCAATAAAACTGCTAATATATTGTTATTCTACTTACCTACACCAGAAATAATTCAATTTTGGTAGTTTTAGAAATGAGTTTTATTACTGATTGACTTGGCAACTGGCATATATTTATGGTGGTTGCATTGTCCCAGGGTCATGTGATTGCCTTTTGCAACCTTTTGACAAGCAAAGTCAATGGGGAAGACACTTTACAACCATGTTACTAACTCAGAGTAATAAATGTTACAGAATGGCAGAAGCTTTTTGTGAGCTGAAGCTCCCTTCATCAGATGCACTGAGAGCTACACTGAAATAGACCCAGCTTTTATTGCAAACCTACATCAATTTAGCCTAGTGTTTGTCAAACTTATATATTTAAGCTTTCTTCCTGGACATCAAGGTTATATACATAAAACACTTCTTCACTTAGCTTTTTCCCATAGCAATAATATGAACTAGACTACCAAGTTATAGATTTTTCCCAAATACAGTGAATATGATTGACCACTAACTACTTTATGCTATTTTAGTAATCAGTTCATTAAAGGTGGATCTGTAAGTTGAAAACTTGTTATTGCCCTTTTTCTTTAAAAATAGCTGGTTGGCTTTTATTTTTGTTGCGTTTTTTAATCTTATGCACAACCTGTTTATTTTAAAAGTTATGCTCCCTCAAAATCATACACATGTGTAAATATTTTCAAAATTAAGAGAAAGGGGCTTTCAGGATTGTCATTGTGCCACTGTATTTGTGGCATTTATCCTTGGACTGTAAATAGAAATGATTAATCATATGTGACCTCTCAAACTTCTAAATGTCCCATAATTATGCTAATATAGAGTATAACCTTAGACTAAATTCTACATACAACCTGAACTGCATTCATTAGTGCATGACTCTGGAAAATTTAGATTTTTGACTATTGCTTTGATTTTTGCTCTGCATAGTCTGAATAAACGTTCAGAGAACTTAATTGCTTACACATATTTTTCTGAAATTTTAGAAAAAAATGGTTTTTAAAAGTCATGTATTATTTGATACATTACTACATTACTAAGAATTATTTGAATGGTTTTGAAGATAGAAATAAATTGACAACTGCCTTTACTTAAGAGGATCTGATAAAAATGCCAAATAAATTACAGATATAATGATTATTAAGAAAAAGTATCAGGTTATACAAGTATTAAAATTATGGTACCTTTTTCAATTTCATCATTATAATTCAGTTTTTAGAAAACATTAAGCCATGCAGAATCGGATTTTCTAGTCTCAGGTGCCCCTCAGTAGAAAGAGAATTCTAATACTAGGCTTGACAAATTTCATTAAGTGAACTTTGGAAGTCTGGAAACAAGTATCCCTCCAGGAATGCATGATTATCTTTTTTGTAGCATGTTTTATGTGCCGTTCTTAATAAATTAAGAGATTCTAGACTTTGGGGATGTCTTATAAGAAAAAAAGGTACATTTTTCAGCCACAATCACTTTCCAATACTTGGTTCATCATAATATTAATGTCTGACCAGTCAGGAATTGTAAGTAGAAATTCCACTGGACTGAAAATATTTTCAATATATTACATTTTTCCTTATTTGTTTTATATTAAAAGTTATAGGCTGAGTGCGTAACTGTTATCTCTTTTTAACATTTTATGATAGTTTAAAAAAATGTATAATTTTGTTTCGATATACGAGATATTGATATTTTCTTGTAAATTTCTAATAGTAACATGGTTATATAATGACATGATCTGATGAATTGATTCTATGTAATCAAATCACTTTCAATTCTTAATGACTACACAGATAGATTTTTCTCTATGATAATCCGTCCCCAACCTTCAGGTCTTCCACTGATGCACCCATTCCCAGTGTAACTGAGTCTATCAATCTTTCTGCCAGCCATTCTTTACTTTTTTTCCTAAGCCTTTCCTAGTATTAGAGGTTTCTCCAGAGGATTAACTTTTTGCATAATGTGGGATAATTTTAGCCTTGTCATTTGGGCCTTGAGTGAAATCAACTCTCAGCTGTTTTTTTGGATGATCAATTGGCTTCTTTTTCCTCGTTGCCCACAATATTCACAGGAGTCTTCTCCAATACCAAAGTTCAAAATTGACAATATTCTTTCTATTCTGCTTCTCCAAAGTCCAACTTTTGTTTCTATAGACTGTCAATACAGTTACATAATTCTCATATATTACATATAATATAATAATACTTTTACAGAAATATTTATAATATTTTTCTAAAGACGAATTAAATTTAAATGAAAAATGGATAAAGCTAACCAACCTTAGTTAGTTAGTTACTTAGTTACTTAGTTACTTAGTAAATTTATTTGCTGCCCATCTCGTATCCAAAGACTCTGGATGGTTTACTTATGCTGAAAATATCTAGGACAAAGAGGTTCAATACTTTAATTTATTTAGCAATCAATATTATACCATATTGTTAGTTAATAGTACATAAAACTATTTAAATAATACATTAAAACTATACAAATTTATATATCATCATGCTTTGAATTCTGTTTTCTAAACTGAATATAAGAATTGAATTATGTCTATGAGGACAACCTCAATGTTACTAAGGTTCTTATAAATTTGGTTGCTAAACTTTTTGGTTGGGAAAATTAGGTAGAAGAATTTTCCGTAAACTTCTATACTGTTTTTAAAACCTTCACTCTAGGTCAGAAAAATCCAAAAATCTTATGATAAGGGAAACTTGGCTTGTTTTGTACATAAATATTTATTTCATTTCATTTCCAATATCTTTATACTACCTCAATTCTGAGACTCTGGATAATATAGAACAAAGCAAAGAAATAGAAATAGAAAAAATTAGAACAGTACAAAGCATATGTTCCAATTACATTACCCATAATTAATTGGCATCAAAGTCAAGTTGGGTACAAGTATTTTAATCACCTTAGACTGCAAGGAGGAGTGGCATGAGAGCTTTCTCAGAGAAATTCTGCCATCAAGCTATTTACTATTTACTTCCTGAGAGGAAGGACTCTGAGCAGGAAATCTGTTTGTACCAGATAGGCAGAATCAAGGTAATGGCTAGACATAACCATAGGCTGTACTGTAAAGGATGTTATAGGTCAGTGATGGATAACCTTTTAGCCATTGTGTGCCAAAAATGGGGGGAAGAATCCTAACCCTAATGCAATGCGCTCTTCCCCAAGCATGCACGCACACACATCCTCACCCCACACACATGCACGCAGGCCTCACTGAAGCCTCAGATCTTCTGGTTGGCCCATTGTGCCATTTTTTGCTCTACCCGGGCTTCAGGAAAGCTTCCTGAAGCCTGGGGAGACCGAAAACGGCCTACTTCCTGTCCTCCGAAAAGCCGATAATTAGCTGTCAGCGCACACATGCTCACTAGAGCTAACAGAGAACAAAGCCTCGCATGCCCTCAGATATGGGTTATATGTGCCATCTGTAAACTTCTAATTACTTCTGTATATTGCCCCAATGTTTATTGACAAGGCAACTTGGTCTTAGTAAAATTGAATCAAAACTTGTTCTGTCCCATTCAGAACCTGACAATCTCCAGACATTGGCTCAGGCTTCCCCAGTGGCTTGGGCTCCATACCAATAGTCACATGATTGTGACTATAATTTCAGCTATTTGTATTGTATGAACCTTTATGATTTATAAATCACTATTTATACTTTAGAATCACACATGAGCCAGATTGCTGAGGTGTGTTAAACATCATTAAAATAAACTGTTGCTTAGCATAATATGTGAACTTAGCCTTAACTTAATGAGAGAGAGAGAGAGAGAGAGAGAGAG
>JANHFT010003705.1:91139-106185 GCA_032467955.1 Pseudoxenodon macrops | reverse complement strand
ATAGATAGATAGATAGATAGATAGATAGATAGAGAGAGAGAGAGAGAGAGAGAGAGAGAGAGAGAGAGAGAGAGAGACGTGTGGCGCCATGTTCCTAGGCTTGGGGGATCTGAGTATCTGTTGAAACCTGTGAATACATTTTATTGAAATATTTGTGTTGTATTTCAAGTATTTGAATTGATGACTTTCTTTCTCCTGGTTATTTTTTTATCTTGGCTGCCAAATGTCAAATTCATTGCATTATAAAAAGCTGGGAAGATGTAGCACATAATTCTGTATTTGTCTTCCTGTTGAGTTGATTTCCTGTTCTGGTTTACCTTGGGAGGCTGAGAATGTCATACCTTCACCCAGCATTCGTTTTTATTTAATTTATAAACATAAGATCAGAGTACTGTAGAGACAACATTAGTTCCATTCAATAGCTTTATTTATTTCTTGCTGTGTTAGTTTTGAAAACCTACAAGGAACTATAAGTCAAAACTGATTGTTAATTGAATTGTGATTTATGAGTCTGTTACAAAAAACAAACAGCCTGGTTTACTTTTCAGCTTTTTAAAATTTGTCTTTGTAAGAAGCAATATAAAATATGCTGTACTATAAATAATAATAAAAAAAACAGGAGTAATGCATAATTAAATTAATGCGCTATGACTGTGACCCATGAAATAGTTATGGCTGCAGTTGAACTTTAGGTCTCTAATTGCACTAACTCCAATAGTTGCTTTAAATAAAATAGTTGCATCGTAAATGTAAATTATTCAGTAAAAGTAAAATGCAATAGTAATAAAATATCTCACCTTATTGTATTCATGAACTGAGCTGACCTGACAAATATATTTCATATGGCTAAAACAGTTTTATGGGTTGTTGTCCCTTACTTTTTAAAGAAACTCCAAATATACCGAAGAAGACCTATTGAATTATTGGTGGTATTTCACTGAAGATTTAAGACTTCATAAGGTTAGAGAGCTACCTTTATTTATTTACCTATTTTGTCATCATAGATGGATCAGATCTATGGATTTCCATGCCTCTGCGTCTCACACCGCCTCTTTCCGATCCGTCATGGTTAGATCTGTCATTTATTTATTTAGATTTATACAATTGCTAACTCCACATTTGACCCTGGGTGGTAAAGAAGAATGAAAATTATGCAATATTTTTTTTAACAACCAAACAACAAAAGAAATCAGGATCTACCATCCCAGGGGTAACATTAAACTGAACAATGGGCAAAAAAATCCCAGGTTTAGTGACTTCCAAAAGTCCATTGAGATCAGAACAGTGGTAAAATCCTGCCGGTTCTATCTGGCTCGCGTGTGCCAGTAGTGATGGCAGCGGGTGGTTCGGTGAACCGGTAGTGGCGGCAGCGTGAGGCTCCGCCCACCTTCCTGGATGACTGTTACTTCCTGGTTTTAACCCTCAGTGCATGCACAGATGGTCAAAAATTGGATGTGACTTCTGTGGAGCGTGCATTTCTGAACCTGTATGGAAGGTAAGCAGATTTCACCCCAGGATCAAAGCCATCCCAATTTCAGGAAATACACCATTCCAAAGGACAGACATAGTAACAGAGGAGATATGATTTCTAACTGCCATTAGATAGCATTGTTTAATATGAGGAGGGCAGATCATGTCTTCTCTGTTGGACATTGTATTGTGGTGGATATAATTGGAGATAGAAGGTTCTGCATATAATCCAGCATAATCCAGTAGAATCCAAAATATTCTACATTATTCTTATTGTGTAATGGTCAATTGAGGGACTACAGGTAGTCCTCAACTTAATAACAGTTCATTTAGTGACCGTTCAAAGTTATAACAGCACTGAAAAATGTGACTTATGACCGTTTTTCAAAGTTTCGACCTTTGCAGCATCCCAATGATCATGTGATCAAAATTCAGGAGTTTGGCAACTGACTCATATTCATGACTGTTGCTGAGTCCTGTGGTCATGTGACCACCTTTTGTGACCTTCTGACAAAGTCAGTGGGGAAGTCAGATTCACTTAACAGTCAGGCAACTAACGGACTACCTGCAGTTTAACAACTATGATAAGAAAGGTTGTAAAATGGGGCAAATGTCTCATTTAACAACAGTAATTTTGGGCTCAATTGTGGTCATAAGTTGAGGACTACCTGTATTTAGTGATTAAAACAGCTGGTGTGTTCTTGGCCAGCTTATACACAATAAATTATTATTTGTTTTCATCTAACTTGAATTTGGATAAAGTAAAATTAATCTATACTATTTTTTTAGGTTTCCTTCCAGTTTGGCGAAGATCATATGATCTGCAGTGCATCTTCATTACATAGGGAGATTATAATATTACCAAGTAATATGGAAATTAACGCAATTTATCAATTTGTCATTGGTGAAGATTTATTCTAGTCTAGTAACTAGACTGTTGTTTGGATATCAACATTATTTAATATTTCTAATAAAATAATTCCAATTATCTTTAAACATGCTAAACATTTTTACCCTTAAGTAAAGTAAGTGGTATTAATGTAATACAAGATTTCAGGATTTGTAATTGTTTTTACAGATATTGTATTATTAATTTGTAAATATTTGCTTTAAGAGTAGTAACATTCTTGTAGTTCCACTGAATAATAATGAGACAAGCTTGTTATGTCAAAAAACTCTTGTTATACCACCAATAAATGTTAAATTTCACATCCTACATCATGGCAAATTCTAGATACATATATACATATTTATACATTCTTAAGCAGATAAAACATGTTTCCTTTAATTTTTGAAAATATATCATTAAGAAGTTCAGCCATTGCTTCTTACATTTGAAATGTTGCTTGAATGCATACTGTCTGAATTATGTTCATAATATAATTCCAAATATGGGAGTAACCCACGTGCATTGTAGCATAAATGTTATAGTGAGGCTTTAGGAGTATCACAATACTCATCTTCATATTGTTGTAGAAGTATAAGAGATAACATCATTGATACTTCCTAGTAAATAAATTGCTCACTGGATATTTGAAATATATTAGCGCGTTCTATTGAAATACACAAAGCGGGACAAATCCTTTAAAAGACAGTGCTTTCAATAATTAAAATAGCTACATCTTTTTCCAGATACCGTGTTTCCCAGAAAATAAGACAGGGTCTTATTTTCTTTTGACCCCCGAAATAAGCGCTTAGCCTTATTTTCAGGGAGGTCTTATTATTTTTGAGGTGCAGGAGGCGGAGAGCATGGTCATCTCGTAGCTGCTGCTGTGTTTTGGGGAGGGCTTATTTTCGGGAGATGGCTTATTTTAGCACATGCGCTCAAAAGCCTGATCAGGCTTATTATCCGGGGAGGTCTTATTTTCAGGGAAACAGGGTATATAGAGCAGTTTCATAAGCAAAGCAGGACTGTATATATAGCATATATGTAGATAACCACAGTAACGTATGAAACATTCAGCAGAGGATGGAAAAATGTCAGCTGTTTTAATGTCTGTGCATCCATCCATCTATCTATTTATCACATTTATACAGCAAACCATGTCTCATAAGACATGTTTTTAAAGCATTTTCACAATCATTTCTTAAAATCATTCAAAATGAAATATTGGGCAGTGGTAATTGTAAAACTTTCAATATCCATATTTCCTTCATTCCTAAAAGTGCATGTTCTGATCGCAAAAGCCATTCCTGATATTAGACATATAAGTTACTGAATCCAGTAAGACCTTTCCTTTCCATAGTGCTACTTTAATAAACAATGACAGTATTGTTTTGTTTTCTGTTTAGTTTTTGCCATGATTTCCAGAGCTTTAATCAGAATTGGTGTTTTGAAAAAGCTCAGAACAGGGCATGCCCTCTACATGCCAGGGGAATAAATATCATTTCGAAATTGTCCCATTTCATCTTGTTAACTAGGCTTTGGGTTTAATCTGATGCACTCCTCTACTAATAAGTTTTGAAAAATACATATATAGTCTATAACCTTGCCTAAAGGTTATGCTGTTTTACCTTAATAGCATACTGGAATCCAGTAGATCATTAGAGTTTCTGAAAAAGCATTGCTGAAATGAGGGAGGCAAATATTTGTAGCAAAAAGGGAATTTATTCAAACATTTCCGTCGTTCATATTATATGCTGTGTTGTATGGAGCTTTTAACCAATAGTATTGATGAGATGTCATGTATTTTATATATACTACCTAAAATTTGTCTTTGCTCTATGGCTAACCTTTTTCTGCTCCGATGCCAAAAGGATGCGCGTGCACGCAATAGTGTGCGTGATTGCCCACACCCAGAATGCAATGCCCTCCCCCACATGCATGCACACCCTGCCACCTTGCGCTGCCCCTCCATGCATGCACACAGGCCTCATTGAAGCTTCTGAACTTCTGATTGGTCCGTTGTGCCATTTTTCGCTTTCCCCTGGCTTCAGGAAGGCTTCCTGAAGTCTGGGGAGGACGAATACGACCTCCCCGCCCTTTGGAAGGCCAACAATTAGTTGGCCAGTGCGCGCATGCACACTGGAGCTGACATAGGGCAGCACCTACGTGCCCTCAGATATGGCTCCACATGCCACCTGTGGCACGCGTGACATAGGTTCGCCATCACAGCTCTACTATATTTGTCTTTCCCCTATAGTATTTTTCTATACTGGCCTATTTTCCTGATTTTCTGAATATATTTGACTCTCAAAGTTGCAAAACATCTGTCTGCTTCTTCATCTCTTTCTCATCTCTATCGCTCTCCCTTGTCTGTCTGTCTGTCAATCTAACTATCTTTCCTATTTTTAATCATCCATTTCCCTCGCAGAGAGGCTCTGTGCGGTGTACAATATTATCAATAAAATTAACATTAAATCAGAATTAATTAAAAATTTGAAAGTTTTAAATGTATTAATTCATAAAATTTCAAAAGCTGAAAAATTCCAAAATGTGACCAATTATGAATTATAAATTATGAGTTAAGGTTATGTAACTTAACTTAAATTTAATGTATCTCCCACAGAGAGTGAGGAAATATTAAGAAGCATACTTTTGATACAAATTTGTCCTGCCTTTTTTTTCTTCTTTATTTACTTCATGCTAGAGTGTTTTTGTGCCAAACTGACTCATGGGGCTGCAGTTGTAGCAATAAAATTATAGCAATAAAATTCAAGGAAAAATTACCATATATATCATCTTCAACTCTTGGAAGAAAGAAGTATATTAATGAAAAGACTATTCTTCTTCCAAGTGTAGTGGTGCTGAACTTATAACATGGATATACATACTCATACACACACATGTGTGCATCAATTTAGATCAGGAAGTGGACGTTATTTGAATTGGAGAGTGTATATGTACATGTGTACATATATTGTGTGCACATACAAACATGTATATATATATACATGTATATAAATCTGTATCTCTCTGTGTGTTTTATCAATACCCATAAAATTGGAAAATGGGTGGAGAGAATTGATATTTTCATACTTTGGATCCACATGCATGAATGTGCATACACACACAAACACACACACACACACTGGTATATATAATTACGCATTGCAGTTTGCTCCACTAAGGCTATTTTTGGAAGAAGCGTTCCGAAACTTACACAAATATATTCTGCATACTGTGGAAAGACTGTATTCATTGCCAAGTTTTTTTTCTGAATTAATTCAAATTTCCGGTTGCTTCATGAAAACATATGAATTAATACCTCCATACCAGTGAGGCAGATGGAGAAAGTTGCCTGTATATCCAAACTGATAAGAGGTTATTTAATTGAGACAAGAAAAATGAGGTGCAACCACACTTAGGAGTTACCGGTAGGTAAAATTCTGCCTTAAGTTGTCAGCTTCTTATCTTCTTTTTGACTTGAAACTTCCTTGTTTAGGTAGGCCTTGGTTCTATTAACCAAGTATAATTTTGCTGATGTGGTTGCTATATCTGGTATAGCTGTCTATTTTTATAATACTTTTTAAATTATTAGATTAGATTTGCAATTAGCCCACTTGTGTGGTTCTGAAGAAGAATAAGCAGTGGTGGGATTCAACCAGTTCGCACCACTTCGGGAGAACCGGTTATTAACTTTCTGAGCAGTTTGGTGGATTGGTTGTTGGGAGAAATCAGTAGGGCATAGAACTGGTTGTTAAATTATTTGAATCCCATCACTGAGAATTAAAGGTAGGATGAAACCAAAAAGTTGATATCAATCAGTCACTTAATTGTAGTTATCCGCACTGCAGTGGACATGTTCCCTGGCATATGTTATGTGTTTATTTCTTCACTCTGTTTATATGCCTCTTTTACCTTAAAGCAATATTCAATTAGAAGAAACACAGCATATTAAAATGCTGAACATCTGTAGCAGCTTCATAAATGACATACTGTAACAAATGCATAAAGCACTTAATAAACACTAAAGCAAAATTACAGAAAAGGGGGTCAGTTAATGGAGGTATTACTGTTTATAGTATGAAGTCATGGAAAGATTGAACTAAATACATTTGTGATGATATTCCTGAAACTTAACTGGGATTTTAAGGAAATCTTTTTGGATTCTACCGCATCTATTATATTTCCAATATAAGGGGAAATATAATCAAAACTCAATCCCTTTTCGCTCAACCATTCTAAATTAGTATGGAGGGAGAGAGAGAGAAATTGGTAGAACTGTTAGAAATACTGTAGATATCTGGACAAAGGTGGAGATTTGGTCTAACTAGCAAAATGTATGTGTATATGTTTATGCTTAGTAGTATATTCCACTCGATATTTTATTAAATGAATGGTCAAGGCTATCCACATACATATGCACATCGTATTATTTTGGTAAGTACAGTAATTGTTATACAATATCACAGCATCAGAACAAGAGAGTTGAAAGGGACATTGGAGGTCTTCTATTCCAACCCACTGCTCAGACAGGAGACCTTATATATTTATATCATTTCAAATAAATGGTGTCCAATATCTTCTTAAAAACCTCCAGTGATGGAGCACCCAAAATATCTGAAGGCATGTTGTCCTGCAGATTAAATTGTTCTCACTGTTAGAACATTTCTCTTTAGGTTGGTTCTGTTCTTGATTAGTTTCCATCAATTGTTTCAGATGCTTTGGAGAATAGGTTGACCCCCCCTCTTCTCTGTGGCAACCCTTCAAATATTGGAACACTGCTATCATGCCCCTTTCCCAGTCCTCGTTTTCTTTAAACTAGACATACCTAGTTTTTACAACCATTCTAGGTACAGTTTAGCTCCAGCTACTAATTATTTTTGTTGCTTTTCTCTGCACTCTTTCTAATTTTTTTAAAATATTGTGGTGGCCAAAACTGGATGCAATATCCCAGTGTGGTGTTACCAAAGCATTATAAAATGGTACTGACACTTCATGTGATCTTGATTCCATCCCTCTGTTAATGCTATCTAGGACAATTTTAGCTTTTTTGGCAGCTACAGCACACTGCTGACTCATAGTTAACTTCTACTCCTCTCACAGTTTCTACCATTGAGTCAGGTACCAGCTGCCATACATGGTTCCATACCTGTGCATTTGGTTTTCCTTGCCTAAATGTAGCATCTTATTTTTCTCACTATAGAATTTCATTTTGTTAGATAGAGTCCAGTGTTCTAGTCTGTCAAGATATTTCTGTATCTTGAGACTAGGGGTGTCAAACTCAAGGCCCGCGGGTAAGATGCGGCCCATGCGGTGCTTAAATCCAGCCCATGGGGCCGGCCTGGAAATATCAAAGGACCAGCCTATGGTGCCTCTGTTGGCCAAAACAGGCCTTGTGTGCCTCCCCATGGGCCATTTTCAGCCTCCACAGCCTCCTGTAGTATTCTGTCGGCCAAAAACTGGCCATGCGGAGGGGGCCTCCACATGGACTGTTTTGTCCATCATGGTGCTGCAGGAGGCATCCATCCCATCTCCCCACCATGCCCTGCTGAGGAGAACTACAATGCTGATCCGGCCCTCGAAGAAATTTAGTTTGACACACCTGTTCTTGAGTATTGGCTTTTTCTACTAGTTTGGTATTATCTGCAAATTGGATGAGTTTCCCTTTTTATCTCCTCATCTAAATCATTGATGAAGATATTGAAGAATATTGGGCCTAAGACAGTTCCTGTCATCAATTCATTGTAAAAACATAAATAAAGCAACAAATTTCTATGGCGGTAATACCTTTTATTACTTACTATTTAGAGCATATTAATCTTAATTGAGATTAACAAATATAGGAGTGCAATTGCACTCCTACAGTACAGTTATTTTCCCCCAAGTTGTTTTGAAACACTTGTCCTTACGCTGCTTTCTTCACTATGCAATTTGCAACTTGAATTCCGGATTAGTGATTGTGAGAGTCAGTAATAAGGTCAAAATTCAATTTATGTGCCGTTAACAAAGTGACACATTTTGCCACTACTACTTCCCACTTCTCCTGAAATATAAAAGGCTGACTATGCACATAATGTTTGTTTGTTGTCACATTGAGCAAAATGTTCATCTTAAGGACACGAAGCTTTGAAAGATTTTTAACTCTACCAAGTTACTATTTTATGTAGTTTTCCACATAACATATGGTGATGTACATTTATCTGATGATTTGTTAACCAATACACCAATCACATTTTTAAAATTTCAAGCTGATCCTATATTGTGTTCATATCTTGATTGTAATATTGATTGTGAGCTGCCTAGAGTTACCTTCCAGGTGAGATTGGGAGGCATATAAATTTAATAAAGAAATATCTATTGAAAATTGGATATTTAATTAGCGCTTTTCCATCAGATTTCTTTCTTATTAATACATAGTAATTCCAGTGTTTTCTTTTTTCTGCTGTGGCATTCTACTTGGCTATAGTTCAGGGGTGGGTTGTGGATATTTTTGCTGCCGGTTTGCTCAGGGTTGCGCTACATGTGTGCGCATGAAGCATGCGCAGCAATCAAAAACTACCGTAGCTTATGCACAAAAGCAAAATCCAAGATGGCGGAGCCCACGGAGACACCGATGGAACCGGCTCCATGACTTCATTGCGGAGTTACTAATGGTTCTATAGAACCGGATAGAACCAGTAGGAACCCACCTCTGCTGTAGTTGCAGCCTGTATCATTTGTTCTATCCCAAAGGTGCTTTTTTCAAGAGGCAACTGGACTTTCTGGTTTTTCTTTGAGGACATTTCGCTTCTCATCCAAGAAGCTTCATCAGCTGGAAGTTTTTAAGAGGAGAATGGATTAACCATTTGTCTGAAATGGTAATAGGGTTTCCTGTCTAGGCAGGGAGTTGGACTAGAATTCATCAAAGGTCCAACTCTGTTACTCTGTTCCCGTTCTAATATTCAAACCTGGTCCTGTGATTGTTGTGTGGAAAATAGGAGGCAGAAGTTTGGTTGGATATGTTTGCCATTTTGAGTTCTTTGTAAAAATAATAAAGGCAGGATATAAATTATAAATAAACAAACGATGTATCTTGTACATTGTCTAAATTGTTTTGTGTCTTCAGCAAGAGACCTTTAGTGGTATTAGAAACAAAATGTACATTCAACCCAATGTTCCTTCAGATAGGAAATACATTGCCTGTCCTTAACTCCATTAATTTCCTGTTGATTTCTGGTTCAGATTCTTAATACTTTTTCCTAGCTTTGGAATCTAGATACAGTACATAAAATGTCATTTATATTGAAAGTTCATCCCGACTCTTATTGCAAATATTCTTGTTATTGCAGATATGGTCAGTGGCAGTCAGAGACTGCAAATTCTGAGCAGTGGCATCTCATTTAGAGAATGATGTTACAGTACTGGCGATACTGTCCCAACACATACATATTATCATTTGAAGTTGAAAGCAAGTATGATTTATATTGCCAGATATTTGAAATATGAGTACAATTGGTGATACTGGCTTGTGCTAATTGATACTGTAATCCTAGTTTTTAATAGCTTGTATTATCTATGCTATTAGGTTATCTTGTAAAACTATTTTCTTCTATTTAAAGGAGAATATATATTATTTAAAATAAGAAAAAAATAAATGCATACTTGCAGGGCCAGAACCATAGAAATTACACAACCTTTTTTCTGTTTACTGCTTGAAGGCTAAATAATCATTTAATGCCGCACCATTTTAAATTCAGCTTTCTGTGTTAGACCTATGCAGAAACATATATGGAGCCATCAATAGAATTGATTAGTGTCTACTTTATTTATCATAAAGCAATTAATTGAAGTGTTTATTTATTTTCATATGCTTGTTGGATGAACAATTCATCAAAATAATTCATCAATAACATTTCCTAAGTGATGATAGATGCTTCTTAGTTCAACAATGTTGGTATAATATAACAGTGTTATTTATGAGTGAATGAGTCATTGAATTACTTTGTCCTGCAGATAGAAAAGAAAACTCTAAAATGACCCTGAATTGAGAGCATGCAAGTCTGGAGTTATTTTTTTAGAATATGGAATTTATACATTCTCATTAGGCATAACTTTATATACTGATAGGGGGCATCTGCCACCTGTTCACCGACGCCCATTCGCCACCAATCACGGGCTGTTCGCTGTGGCCCATTTCCCGCACCACCATTCGGCGGCGCGCATTCGCCACGTTCCATTCGCTGCCAATTGCGGCCAGTTCACCACTGCGAACGGATCGCGGCAGAGTGAATGGAGGCAAGCAGATGGTGGCGGCAATCCCCACTGCCTAGAACAACTGATCAGCAGTATTCCAAAAGCCAAATCCAATCGCCAATCAGTGTTCTCTGCAGTTCTCTGACAGTGGCAGCAGCTCAGCTCAGTTGACCAGTGGTGGGCTTAGCGGAGTGGAGTCCTGATGAGCCACATGCTGGGGCTGTGATAATGTGCTGAAGGTGACCAGGCTGTTTTCTGTTTGCTGTAAGGATGCTTGCCAGATGAGTATTGGATGGATGCTGGGAGGCAGATTTTTTTTCTTGTTTTCCTCCTCTAAAGCTAATGTGCGTCCAGAGCGTCCGAAAAATACAGCAATTCTTTTATTAAGGATAATTTTCCTAGATCCAATGAGCAGAACAGCAAATAATTTTATGATCGGAACAACTACTAGTAGCTCAACAACATGTGAAATTTTATTATTTGATATAGAAGAGTTTTTCCAGCAGCCCTTAAAATCAATATTTCCTTATTATAAAGTGCACCGAAAGAACAAATTTTAAAAAAAACACCACTTATATACAAGCATTAGGATCAGAGGTCGGTTCCTACCAATTTGGACTGGTTCTATAGAATAGGTACTAAGCCGCTGGTGACGTCACGGAACCGGTTCTGGTCCATGGACGCCACATCTTTTTTTTTGAATTTTTTCTGGTTTTTTTCTTTCTTCTGTGCATTCGCAGAAGCCGAGTTTCTGGAATTGTGCATGCATTGCCATTTTGTTTTCCGGCTTTTTTTGGTAATTTTGTGTAATTTTTTTGCACTGTGCATGCGCGCGCGGTCATGCGGCGCGGGAGGTAGTGAACCAGTGCTGGGGTAAGTTAGAACACCCCCCCCCCCGATTAGGATGATGCCGTATCCCATTTCCCACTCTAGCTACTGTGATATGGTTGCCCTTTATCTGAAAGTTTTTTTTTCCCCATTGAAAGTTTCCCAGTGAAACTATTGTATTTGAGTAGATGTTTAGTTTAGGGATAATAATCAGTGACTTCCCTTTATTGAATGAGGTTAAAAAGAATGATAACATCACTTTTAATTTGAATGCAGAAAATGAAATAAAAATTTACCTAACTTATTTTAAAACTTTTAAAAATGAAGGTAACATCAGATTTTACTCTGAATGTGACACTTTTCAAAAGAACATGTTGCCAATAATATGTGACATAGCTGACTTTTGTTGATATATATTATGTCTCTGCCTTAAGGGAGTGCCTGGGGAAGAAACATTTTTAGGAAACCTACTGTTGTAAATAAAAATAATTTAAAACTGCAATGGTAAAAGCTACAGTGCCAGGGTTTCATTAACTGGAAATATTCAGTTATCTATCTGTAGTGCTACTGTGTTCTGTCTTTCTAGAGGTTTGTGTTTTGCCTCTTCTAATTAGAAGGTTAATACATTTAACAACAAAAAGTACTATAGAAGTAGAATTCTATATAATTGAACGGTGTATGTAAAGAATTATATCCTGGAATAGAGCAAGAAGACAATAATTAATTAATATTAATAAATGTAAGAAAAATAAGCTCTTTACCAAAATATTTACATCCGTAAAGTTTTGCTTTCAGTGGCATTAAGTGTGCCAAAACATTATCAAATAAATGACATGAATTATGCCAATTTTGGTGATGCACAACAATGCAAGTGTATAATTTGTGCAATTACGTTGTTACACATTGCCACTTCCAGAACCTGTGATTTTCATGATACTAAGAGTTGCTAATTGAGAAGGAGTTTAATCTTCATGGTAATGATTTATTTAACTACTCATTTCTTTCTGTCCATGTGCTAAATTGACAGCTCTCTTTCCCCTTCCTTTTCCCCCCTGATTTTAATGTCAAAGGAATGGAAAGAAATACTACAATCTGGCATTAGTCATTCAGTGGGCAATAGTCAACTTTTAGGAGAAAACATAAAAGAAGAATGTCCTAGTTTTGTGATACCTTTACAGTAAAAGCTCACACTTCTGTATTGCTTTTTTTAAATATAAGGATTACATGTTCTAAATAAGTAAGTGGGTGGATGAAATGTTATCAGGTATATCAGGAAACATATTTTAGCTTGTGTTGGATGTGACGATATAATCCTTGAAGATACAAGATAATTTCATAGCCGTGATGTCTTAACTGTAAATGTCCAGTTTTAGAGGCAGTGAGGATACCTAGTAAAGATTTATAACCACCCTTCCACCTGTTCATGGACATTTCAATGCATGACTCAATATAATCTTGTTTGGAGTATTATAATAGGATTGTAAAGCGGACTTTCAAAAGCATTAGCTCAAATGTCCTGCTGCTACAGGGCTAATAACTTGCATATATTGCAATCCCGTATCATTTGGCAGAACATCAAACACAGCAGTTAAAATACTAGCTAAAAAAGAACAACAAGCCAGAGTAGACTGGAATGCTGATTTGATCAGAAACATAAAAGTGCAAAGATGACACTGGAGTATAAAAGAAAAAGCTTTTGAATATTCCTCACCGCAGATACTCCAGCAAAAAAGGCTGAGTGTCCCCTATAAGAAGATAAATTGAGAAATATCTTTTAACCTAGAATGCTACTTTGAACAAATGATTACAGCAGAGAAATTGTATCTCTGGAACTTGCTGGAGACCATCTGAAGCTGATTTCTCAGTTATTATAAACAAAATGGCACACATCGTGACAGTTTAGAAGGGAGAGCATGGTCATTCCTTTGATTGTGATGCTGCATAAAGGTTATCTATCTACCTGGTCCCTTCTCTTACTAAGGAAACATCCAAATTGATAATTTAGCTGAAGTCTGAAGTATCTTAACTGTGATACCTTTTCTCCTGTATTGATAAAGAATAATGCATATTGATAAAGACCAGTAATGGCTTCAACATTTTTTTTCTTGGACTAATAGCTCTATTCACATCACTGGGCAAGTCTTTGTAATCCTAACCCTTATGTTAGGCATTTGTGGCTAAAACTACAACATTGGTTAAGCTCTGATGGAGTGACTGTCTTTAAGGCTGAATGTTCCACATTGTATGAATATTTGGTTGAAACAACTGTGGAGAAATATAATTGAAATCAGACTTATTTGAAAAATGTATATACTGTACTTCAAGCAAACTTTTTATTCTATTATAGTTGAATATTTGGTACTTCATCTTTGGTAGATTATCATCTCTTTATTCTCATATATTAATTATATACCGGCAGTTTTGGCTTATAACCACAACTAGGATGAGAATTTTAGTTGCCAAGCAATGTGGCCATTGACTCATCAGGTGACCAGTCTCAATTTTACAATCATTTTTTATGCTGCCATTAAACAAATCACACGGAATATGAATCATGAGGTTGTTGGAAGCCAGATGGATGGGAAGGTCACAAATAGCAGTCATGTAACTGCATGACATCACACCATATAAAATTGTCAGCTGGTTTTGTCAGATGCCCAAATTGTAGCGTCATATGACTGTGGGGATGGTACGAAGGTCATAACTTTAAGATTAAGTTGTAAATCACTGCTATTTTATCACGTTTGAAACTCCAAACCCTCATTAAATAAATGGTCTATTTGTAGTAATATTAACTTCTACCACAAGACCTTTTCTGAAGTGATACTGACTAGGATGAAATAAACAATTGGTTATCCTCACCCCAATGTCTTTTAATTTCTACGTCAATTTCTATGATAGGGTATTTAAGTGAAATGAAGTATCATCTCCCAAAGTTGAAAGAGAAGCTCTTGGTTTCTTTGTTTATATACATTTGATATTGCATTTACTTCAAAATCACCAACAATGCAATTTTGAGAAAGCTGAAGAAAGTTAAAACCATTGGTTCACTTTTGCAAAGATAATTCATTTCAAATGAATGTTAATAATGTAAGAGCAGTTAATTTATGTAATAAAAATTACTTTATGGCTATTTATGGATTGAAGGATATTATTTATTTGCTAGTTCTTTTTACCGAATCTCCCATTGCCTTCACATTTAAAGTTGCTAGTTTATGAACAAATTGTTCACAAATAACTGAAAATATGTAACTTAATCTCCCCTTTTATCTGTACCCAGTCAGCTATGGGGCTATGACTATGGGCCAGTCATTTTCTCATAGTCCATCTCATCATACTTAGTTGTTGTGGGCCAAAGAGATAGGATATGTTTGCCACCTTATTTATAAAAATAAAAAGGTGAGATATAAATTAATCAAATAAATAAAATTATCCAATTAATGGAGCACTGCAAACCAAGACAATTAGACACAAGAACAGTTTTTCCCCAACCGCCATTACTCTGCTAAACAAATAATTCCCTCACCACTGTCAAACTATTTACTAAGACTTAATTACTGTTACTATTAGTCTTCTCATCATTCCTATCACCATCTCCTCCCACTTACGACTGCAGGACTGTAACTTGTT
>JANHFT010003705.1:72986-84397 GCA_032467955.1 Pseudoxenodon macrops | reverse complement strand
AATGTTGAATGTTATTGTTAATTATATGAAAAATGTCACAGATTTGTTAAATATATGATAGAGTTTTGTAAAGAAAATAAACAAATAAAAAAAAAAGAAATTGCAATTTTCTGTCAGAATGCTCTGACAGAAATACCTGTTTTAGTAATATAAATTTTAGATGCAGGTTACATAATTTGGAGATAAAGCAGGGCAAAATGCTGCAATCACCCTCCCAACTGTAGCTTCTGAATATTCTTCAGTGATGTCCCCATACAAACAATAATCTAGACATTATTTTTCTATGGTAAATATCAGAGTAGCTAAGTAAAAAGTAATTAGTAGTATAACAAAAAAAATTGTCTCTAAGAAGCAGAGTTAGACTGATAAAATGCTATCTTAGTGTGGATTATTAATACTTCAAGATCAAGGGTGTCAAACTCATGTCATCACGGCGGCATCATGTGACATATCGGGACATTTTTCTCCTTTGCTGTTGGGCATGGGCGTGGCCAGTGCGTGACACCTCAGGCCAGGAGTTTGACATCCCTGTTCTAGATCTTTGTTTCCAATTCTGAATTGTAATCTTACATTTTTAAGAAACAGCAAAAATATAAACTCTGTCATGTCATAAAATTTGCAGTCAGAGTAGATGTAATTGTAGAAGTTACTTATACTGGAAAGAATGTTATTAGGAAAGTTATATATGTTAACTTATTTCATGGTTAATTGCAGTGCTGCCCTTTTTCTGCTGCAGAATATGAGTCCATATGATTAGCTAAATAGATTGTATAAAATAGGCAATGAAGTAATGATTATTGTACTGATAGATCAGTATTTCTTCCTGCCTCTTCTTTTTTATAATACATAAAATATAAATTGGTTACCTTACCAATATTGATCTGCATTGCTTATATAATATTTTGGCTATAACACATGTATGCAGTGATTCTCTGTTAAACTACATAATGATATTAATTAGTAAAGAGAAATGTAACTATTGATACTCTGCAACTGAGGCATCACTTTTTTTTTGTTCTTATACTATTTTTAATACATTTTTCCATCAATGGAAGATTCTTAAATCGATTAGGAAAGCAATGCATAACCCAACCATAAGAAAGTTATCATAACCTTAAGCAATCTAATTGCTAATCTTTCTATAATGATAGGAAAAAATGCCAGGGAGCAGGAGATAAAATAAGTGTTAATGCAAATTCCAACCCTTTTGTATTGCACTTAACACAAGTATGTGAATCTTCTATCATGATGTCACAATAAACTTTTAATCATTGTGATTAGGAGAACATATGCTTTGCTTAAAAACCACCAGGAGATTCCTAAGATTTTGGTCTCTAAAATGCCTCTAATTCAAGAGTAGTTGAAAAATTTGCAGCTTCTAGTTTTGATTGAAGGTCTGGAGAGGAATTAGGGGGAAATGTTTTTAATTGTGAAAGCTACACGATTTGAGAGTTACATATTATGCACAGTTAAAGCTGTCAAATCAAATCATATCAAATCAAATCATTACTATAGTTGTAGACATAATCAAAATTGTCGTTTTACTGCTTTCATCCTTCTGCTTCGATCAGATTCTGAATCCTATTCTTTATCTCCCTCATTCCTTCTTCCTTCATACAGAAGTAGCTCACACAAACACATACACACACAGAGAGAGAGTTTTGCCTTCTTGATTCATAGGAACCATAGGAATGGGACATGCAGACATGGGTTCTAAACCTTCTTACTGCCGGTTTGCTCGGGTGCGCTGTGGCTGCGTGCGCGCATGCACAGTTCTTAAAAAAGCTTCTGCACAGAAGCAAAATCCAAGATGGCAGTGCCTATGGTGCCACCAAAAGAACCAGCTCGGGGGTGTGGCAGGCTCGGGACTAGTGAACGGGGCTGCCAAGCTATGTACAAATTTGATAAGAAGGAGACAAGCAGGAAAAGTCACAAATAAGTAAACGGGCAGAATGATAATTATAGGGAAGAAACAGTGGAGAAATCTCCTACCATCCAGCCTTCTAAACATTTGGAATATTGTGGCTTCTTAATGGACATTCTGTTTGTCTTCATTAAGGAATACATTGTAGGAGTTTTTAAATACCCCTTTGAAAAATGGATAGAAAACAATTCAGGAATGTGACATCTCCTAAAATGTTAAAGATTTTGATATATAAAATATACAGGTAGCATTTAAAAAAAAAACCTTATGCTTATCTATTCAGTAAACTTTGGCTCCTCGGTGCCTAGAGTTGTTGAGAGTTGAACAGCATATAAATTAAATAAATCCCCTTTTTTCTTATCTCTTCCACCTTTCCAAGCACTATAGACTCCTCACGAGAGCTGAGACGGAATATGCTGAAATACAATTTGTGCCTCAAGTGAGAATTCTGGATTGATTTTGTTCTGTGATCCATTCATTTTTTTTCCTTGTTAATCATGGGCTTCTTAGGAACCTTCTATGACGTTAAAATTCAAAAGTGTCAATATATTTTTTATTTTGCTTTTTTGGGATGCAACTGATTTCCATAGAGGAAAGACTGTAGCCTGCACATTCTGATTTTCCTAGGTATAGACATGTCACAGTATTTGAATATTCCAAGGTATTTGTTGCTATTCTACCAAGTTTTATCAACATAAATTAGGTCATTATTAATTTAGGATATGCATTTTTAATTATCTGGCATGTTTATGAAACTTAGGCAAATGATATTATCTCAAGATGCTCTGGAGGAGGTCGAACTATGACAGATTTCTCTCCAATGATGTAGTACTTATGTTGATCTTGAAAACTCTCCTTATGTTTACAGAGCAGATACAGGAATCCATTGGTGGGATTCAAATAATTTAACAATCTGTTCTCTACCCTAAAGATCAGCTGGGTAGGCGTGGCTGAGTGGGCATGTGACTGGGTGGGAATGGCCAGCGCCACCCGCTGGCAGCTGCGGCAAGCAAGGAACCTTCTACTCAGGTCCTCGTCCATTTTCCCCCCACAGCCAGACAAACCTAGGCAAAAAGCCAGACATGTGAACATTGGCTGGGAGGAGAGGGGTGCGGGGTGGAGCCAGCCAATGGTGTGATCAGCCGGTTTGCCAAACTGCTGAAAAGGTTAGCTACCGGTTCGTGTGAACCACCACTGGGAATACCTTCTGGTATTTATGCCCGTAGTAGACTGTCAAATAGGATGCGAAGGAGGCATTTTGTGTTTTTAGAATCCAAATCCTTTGTCTTTAGGATCCAGAGCTACTAGTTTATAAAGCAATTGCTAATTGGAATACATTAACCCCTCCATAATTGATTCTCCTCCCCATGGAAACAAATGGCAACTTGAAAGTGGGTGTAAGTGCGTGTACATCTAGTTCATGTTGTTTTCTTTCCTAGTTAGGGTATGCTTATTCTGAATATCGTATCTCCTCTATTTATTAGAGAATTCGTTGTTAAAGGTAGCTCATCTTGAATCATTTTGTAAAAACAAAATTGTACTTAATAATGGAAAATGTGGTGCAGCTATTGTGCCCTATGGTATTAAGCATATTTATCTTAAATGTTAATTATCTGTTAAGTGAGGAGGGAAACTTTTAAAAAGGTTAGCCATTCTCTAGTAAACAAGTAAAACTAGAAACTTTGTTTTAAAGTACTTTGGAGTACTTAACTGATTCCAAAACAACAGATATTTCATAGGATTTTTCCCTGGCAATTTTCTAACATGTTTACCTTTCATTAGAAAACTTTGGAAGAAATAACCTAGAAAATACTCCCCAAGGGAAAGAAAAAAAAATCAAAATAATATTTTTTCTTGCTATTCTCCTCCTCCAGGTATTATATTCCTGCCCTTGTAAAAATCTAACACTGATGAATTTCTCTTTGTATATATTACCATGAGATCAGGTATAACTGATCATGTGAATTGTTAATACTTTATAATGCCTTGGTGAGGCCACACTTGGAATACTGCATTCAGTTTTGGTCGCCATGATGTAAAAAAGACATTGAGACTCAAGAAAGAGTGCAGAGAAGAGCAACAAAGATAAAGCTAAACATATGAAGAACAGTTGCAGGAACTGGATATGTCTAGTTTAATGAAAAGAAGGATTAGGGGAGACATGATAGCAGTCTCCCAATATCTCAGGGGTTGCCACAAAGAAGAGAAAGTCAAACTATTCTCCAAAGCACTTGAGGGTAGAAAAAGAAACAATGGGTGGAAACTAATCAAGGAAAGAAGCAACTTGGAACTAAGGAGAAATTTCCTGACCCTTAGAACAATTAATCAGTGGAACAACTTGCCTCCAGAAGTTATGAATGCTCTAACACTGGAAGTTTTTAAGAAGAAAGATGTTAGATAACCTAACATCCGAAGTGGTGTAGGGTTTCCTGCCTAAGCAGGGGGTTGGACTAGAAGAACTCCAAGGTCTCTTCCAACTCTGTTATTCTATATTCTATAAATTAAAAACCTTTAACTATGCTTAATTGCACTGGTGCTCATTTCACAACCACTTGTTCAGTGACCATTGGAATTTACAACTGCACTGAACAAGTAGTAGTTACGACTGAACCTCATAATTATGACTGTTGCAACATCCCTGCGGTCATGTGATCACAATTCTCAACCATCTACAAGCAAAGTCAATGTCAGGCCTGGAAGCCATCTTTTTCGTTGTGCCTTCAGGCCTGCCACGTTTCCCACTGTGGGAAACTGGGAGGGGGGATTGTATGGAGCCAGAGTGATATATAGTCGTAATAACATTCCTTTCTCAGAGAGTCAAGGACATCTTGCCCTGCACCTGACCGGATGAAACTGCGAGGCATCTCCAGTTTTGGGTAGTGCCTGATTGGACCATGTGATGGACATGTGGGGTGCTGGGCAGGGACTTGAACTTTCTTTTGGGTGGGGAAAATCTGGAAGCTTTCAGATTCGAGTTTTCCCAGATGTGCCAATAGGACATCTCTAATAAAATGGAACTTTGAGGAAACTCAAGCATCGGAGTCTTATTTCGTTGGGGCTGTTACTTGGAACCCTGCCAGTCAATGGACCAGCCAACAGGAAGTGCAATTGTATGTGGAAATGATCTTGTTGAGTGACAGGGGAGGAGATGTTGCCTAGGGAACAAATAGTTCAGAGAGGGTATAGGTGGCAGTTGCATAACAGGCAGAGAAGGAAACACAAAGGAACCTTCCAAATTTATCAGGCTGTAAAAGAGGTGGTGGGAGACTTGCAAGATACCATTCATTTCATGAAGTCTTATAATAAAGTAGAATTAGCTTGTCTAGTTGGGTTTGCTATCTGATCTGACTGGGAAGGATGACAGGAAAAGGTTAGTCACATAAGGACTCATGTGGTCCTTTGGGACATCTGAAAATGCTGTTGCTAAGCAGTGGGGTCAGATGGATTTTTGACTTAGTACCATGTTGCTTAACAATTTTTGATCCCAGTTAAACATCATTAAGTAAGGACTGCCAGTATGACAATCCCGTAAAAAGGATACTGGTAGAAATGAAAACATCTGCTCACAATTTTTATTACATTTACTATTTTTTTTCCTATGGCAAGGTTACTCTTCTTCCAGGTTACAATATTAGAAGAAGAACCTTACCACCATTAGCATGCTTTCTAATTAAAAAAAAATGTTTTCCAGGAAAAAATAAATTATTTAGTGACCAGTTTAATAACATTTTATGTATTACAATTTGATTAACACGTTAACACACTATTATTATTTAGCATAGAACACTCCACATTGACGTTCTTTACAAAACAGTAATCATTTTAAATGTGTCATTTCAAAGCAGGTATACAACCGATTTATTTGCTGACTGGTTTGTTTTGGTGGATTACTAACTCATTTGTAACTTACTTCACCGCACTTATTTCAGCTTTTTTATGATGATCTGTTTTAGCTTTTTTCCTTTACAGTTTGTGTCATCTTAGATAACGAAAGCAGTTACATTTCAAAACAGCTGAGGCATGGCAATCCACTCTGCCGGACCTATTAGCTGGGCTTCAAATGAATGAAATATACGTAGGTATAGCCCAGGGATGAGTGGGCAGGTTCAGCTGATGGTCGGAGCGAACCGGTTCGCTATCAGCTGACAGTCAGAGCGAACCGGCGAACCGAAACCAGTTGTGAAAAAAGTCTTAGCCATCATTTTTTTTCCCCTAAAGAAAAAGTGTGACTGTAAGAGAAATGTAATCACCTTTCCTATAATCAAAACTGTATCTGCCTTTGTTTCAGTGTTAATGTGTATTATTTATATTAACGAGTTAATCCAGCTACACGCATAATTTAGTTCAAATAAAGGAAAGAATGAAACATCTGTAAACTTATCTTAATGTATTTCCCAGGTTCTAAGAACCATATAACCATTTTCATACTTGCAAAATGTAAAATAATATAGATAGATAAAGGAAAAAAATCATGATACGTTCTGTATGTATTCATGATATTATTTCCAGCAACCAGGCTTAATTCTGCTTTTAAAAATTGTTAATTTTTAAATGAACTAACTAATTTATGGGAAATCAAATGGAAATTAAATACTGGAAAAGATTAAACATTTACTTTTGCTCTGACGTTCCTGAACAGACAGACTATGTCATCTGTAGAAGTAGCTAATTGAAAGTAACACAATATCTCTAGCAAATTCTAATTAAAAGTCAGAAAAACAAATACTAAGGCTTCTTAATTTTAAACATTTATCCCCTTGCAAACATAAATTAAGTTACCATAGAAAAAAGTATAGAAATAGCCAGTGCTGGGATTCAGCCGGTTCTCTCCTGTTCGGGCGAACCAGTAGCAGCGACTGTGGGAGGCTCCGCCCACCTGCCCGCACACATGAGCACTGCATATGCACAGAAGGCCGTGCCCACACACTCGCATTTGAGAACTGGTAGGGAAGGTAAGTGAATCCCACCTCTGGAAATAGCCATTATCTCTGTGAAAACCTAAGAATACTCCTAAACCATTTTTAGAGGGAAAAGCTTGAAGAAAGAGAAAAGGAAATACTAAAGACTCTCAAGAACATTTACTCAATATTTCAGTGCTGAATACTCCCCTCCCTTGAAGCCAATGTTTTAAGCTAAGTTTTATTTAGAAAAGGCTCACTACTGGGATCTTGTATGAAGATCATTTCCAGAATACAGTCAGCTATTTAATCATGGAAGAAGTGCAGGTAGTCCTTGCCTTATGACCACAATTGAGCCTGCAATTTTGGTTTTAAGTCATTGTGGTCATTAAGCAAGTCACCCACATGACCACGTCACCCAACAACTGCAATTTCAGTTTCCCCATTGTGGTTGTGCCTCAGGGCGAAGGAGGCCCTGGGAGGTGCTTGAAGACCTGCTGTAAAACAGGATTCTTCAGCCAACCAGGTATACTGATCTTCCTCCACCCACCCCGCTAGTGTTCTTAGTTACTAGTTGATCCAATCCCAGATTAGTAACAGAATTGTACCGCGTTCAGCTGTACATTCGTTTAGTCCAATTAATAAAAGGTAGATTGAGGTCGCCAAGAAAGATCAGAGGGTGTTGGCAGGAGGCTGCCCACGTTAGTAGTGAAGTTATCTCGTTCGCATGTACCAGGTCGTAACCTGGGGCTCTGTAACATAGTAGGAAGTGAAATGTGGTATTTAATGACAGTTCACAGACGATGGTCTCAGGAAGAGCGAGTTCCTGTGTAAATTGAATGGATTTTTTTAGATTTAGGGACTTTTTATAGAAGATAGCAACACTACCTACTCTACGGATTTCGCGATCGGATCGGTAAACATGATAGTCTATTACTGTGATAATGGAGTTTGGGAGGGATGCGTTTAGCCACGTCTCACAGACAAATATAATGTCGAATATAGTCGTATTTAATAAGAGGAGAAATTCAGGCATTTTGTTTACAAGGCTTCTTGAGTTAAGTAGCTTGCATTTAAGGTCAGTAGTGGTGGATCTTGAGGAAGTTAAGGGCATGCATGCTTTGTTCTGGATGATGGGGGGTGATAGTTGGAACGTGGGTTGAAGGACTTACTTTTGATACAGTCAGCGTCTAGTCAATGTATAAGTCAGTCTCTCCTTGGTCTTGTTGTCTTCTAAGTTCGGTGTGGAGTTCTCAGGAGTTCTCGGAGTTCAGTGCAGACTTCACTACTAAAAAAAACTTGGGCCTTTCCACCACTCCCATCCCCTCATCAGTTACATGGATCATGGAGCCCGTAGCAATCCTTCTTGCTGGCAGCCCTTATTTATGGATAACTCATCCCTCCTATCCCAATCCCAGAAATATAGGCAGACTCATACCTTACATTTTGTAAAGAACTTTGTCGTCAAAGAAAGTATGACAATAAGTTTCCCACATGAAATCATGTCCGTTTATTTCACTGTTGTATTTTTTCCCCTGCCAAATGGGATAGGCTTATTGATTCATGGTTAACAGATACATCTGCAAAAGTATGTACCCACATTATAATCACAAGACCATTACAACAATCAATTAAATCTGTGATACGCAAAGCCTTTTGAACATGAGTTTTTAATATTAGTAGTGGGCAAAAAAGGAACAAAAGACTTTTAAAAGTAAGTTAAAGCTTATACATTTAGTTATATAAGCTTTCAGTTCTTAATTCATTGGAATGCCTGTGATTATAAATGTATATCAATTTCATATAATGAAATTGGCTTTGTTGCTCCTTAACCAGAGGCCTTTATGTGGGCTATAAATAGTGTTCAGTAAAACAAAACAAATAATAGATAAGGGATTTCTTATTTTGGTATTAATTTGTCCAGAAGCTTTAGCAACAATTCAAAGTCTGTTTGTTAAACACAGAGGAACGGTTAGTGCAGTATTTCTCAACCATGCCAACTTTAAGATATGAGGTCTGCAACTCTCAAAATTCTCAAATCATGCTGGCAGGGGAATTCTGGAAGTCCACACATTATAATGTTTCTTTAAACATTGTATTAGGTCCCTGCTATTCCTGCACTTAGAAAGAAGGCCAAGACCATTGTCTTTAAGTTTGATTTTAATATGATTTTAACTGCCTTTATAAGTCTTATTTTTTAATTGACTATTATGTTGTGTTTTCTCGGCAGTAAGAAGGGATGTTGTTGTTACTACCATTTGCAGTGACTTTACTTGGTTCCCCCCCTATTAATCCCATTTCCTCCTCTTAACAATATGTCATGACAAAAATAACTCAACAAAAAATAACCTACAGCTGGATAATGTCCAAAACTAGTAATTTACAGTGAGTAATTGGTCTTTTGTATTCTGGCAAAAAACAAGAGATCCAAGTTACGTAGCTGCTATTATTCTCGTAATTATATTTTTATTCTGCCTTTTTTATGTATTAACTCATGGGAGCAAGTATATCTAATTCTCCTTCCTTCCTATTTTCTCCATAACACTTTGTGGTGGGCTGAAAGAGTCTTGTATAGTATGTTGACCAAGCATGTACTGTATATATAAGACCACAAATGTAGAAAGACATATTTGCCATTGCACATAGGTACTTACAGCACCCACACACCTTCCCATGGCACCAGCCTGCCTACCAGTAGCTCTCACACATGCCAAATTGTTTTGGTGGGATTCCCACGTCTTCCTATTTAATGATTCACACAGTCCTAGGCAACTGGTATTACAGGGATTGCCAATGTTAAGTGATACAGTCACATGTTGTTGTGGTTTACAACTGCATTGCTTAGCAATAGAAATCCCAATCACAATGGCTGTTGTAACCCAAGGACTAACTGCATCGCCAAACATCTTTAATACGCTTAAGAAAATATAGGTTTTCTTCCACATTCATGGTACTTACAGGATAATGATGTGCGTACAGAGATAATAATTTTATTTTATTATATTTTATTTTCTGGATTTTTTGTCTCAACGTATAATAATATAGGAGTCATAAACCCTATGTAGGAATTGATAGTTATACAATTGAAGATGTGCAATATTGTAACTAATCAGCTTGCAACTCAAAATAATCCTCTGTTCTTCTTGAAAATACATACATTTTTCTTTGTAACTACACTGTACGAAAATGAATATTTAGGTAGATTATTTAAAAACAAATATTTTGGAAATAAATAAATTTCTGGAAATACAAAGACTATTTTAAAGAGCTGTTTCCATGGAGCTATTGCATTCTTCTGGTTAATTAAGGTATTTTTGTATGGGTAATCCTGTCATGTATCTTTGGCAGCATTTATAGTACATTAACAAAATTTTAACAGATTTGGATTTTTCATATTTATCAAATAATATACATCTTTGATATAATCCTGGAGTAGATATTTGAAATGTGGAGTTGCTTCTGCCAACAATATTTCTCACAGTCAGTTCCTTTTTCCCACTGCACATTTCTAATAAAACGGAATATGAGCAGTCTTTTTACGTTATAAGACATAAATAGGCATCTTTTTAAAAATAATTGTTTTGACACACATCATTTCAGTTTGTGTTTTCTTTTACCGTCTTGAAAATCTTTAACCATTTTTCTGCTGCAGATTTCCAAATTACAGTATAGGAAAGGTTGTATAGTTTCAAACCAATCAAAATGTATTTGTGGTCCAAGACCAAACACAAAACAACAGTTTTTCATACGAGGGATTATTATTAAAGGCACAGGATACCCAATACCATGGCTGTGTTGCACTGTTTGTCAAACAAAGTCTTTGAAATGAGTTCAGACCAATATAAAAAGGCTTGTTGACAAGGTGGATTTGATTTAAATCAAGTCGATTTAAATCACAATTTAAATCACTAGTAAAAAGGCTTCATTTAAATCAACTCTATTTAAATCATAGTTTTTGAAGAGCAGCTGTCATCTCTGTCCCGCAGCAGCTCCTCCTCTGACCCACTGTTGACTCACCAACAGTCCCAATATTGCAGAATATACAGCCTCATGCTACATAACTAAACTCCATTTCATGCTGAATAAACTGAATTATTAATGTATCTTAAATAGAAAACTATCTTTAGAGATTTTTACTCCAAAAGCATTTTATTAAAATAAATTTGATAAAAATCCAATTTAAATTTTTTTTTAATCCAATTTAAATTTTAAAAAATCTGATTAAATAAATTAAAAATCATCCATTTTTATCCACCTTCCATCCTTCCGTGGTGTGTAAAATGTGGACCCAGATTGTTGGGAACAATATGCTGATTCTGTAAACCACTTAGAGTGGGCTGTAAAAGCACTGTAAAGTGGTATATAAGTCTTCAGTGCTATTGCTATATTTGTTGCTCTTCTCTGAAGCTGTTCCATTCTCTATGGAAAAGTGTAGTGTCAGAACTGGACATAATCTTTGAGATGGATTTGTAACAATGCAGAATACCAAACCTTAAACCTAAAATTGATTTGCCATTCTTGCAGCCGCATCACACATAAAAAATTTCAGTAAACAAGGTATCACCCATTCCCTATCTAAACATTTTTTT
>JANHFT010003705.1:31122-45950 GCA_032467955.1 Pseudoxenodon macrops | reverse complement strand
CTTTTGATCCCCCAGTCACATGACCACACTAAGCCACGCCCACAAGCCACGGCCACAGAACCGGTAGGAAAAATTTTACATTTCACCCCTGAGCGATGGCTAACCTTTTTCTTCTTGTGTGCAAAAAATGGCAGTGTGTGCATGCTGGAGTATGTACACGTGCCAGCACACAACCCCCCATGCACACTGTGCATGCCCCCCCCCAATTGGGCCATTTTTCATCCTCCAGAGGTTCAAGGGAAGCCTCCTGAAGGCAAAAAATGGCCCTATTGGCAAACCGGAAGTTCGGGTACGAACTTCTAGTTTACTTGTTGGGGCGCTTTTTGCCCTCTGGAGACTTCAGGGAAGTGTCCTGAAGCTTCCGGAAATTAAAGTCAGTTCCGGTTTGTCCGTTGGGCCATTTTTTAACCCTCCAGAGGCTTCAGGGAAGTGATCTGAAGCCTCTGGGGGTGAAAAATGGCCGAAACTCAAGGCTGAAAATCAGCTGGCCAGCGTGCACAAGCGCGCTGGAGCTAACAGGGAAATGCTTCGTGTGCTGTCAGAAATGGCTCCACGTGCCACCTGTGGCAGGGGTGCCATAGGTTCTCCATCACTGAGATAGTAAGTTTATAAATTCAAGAGATCCTGATTATCTAGACCAGGGGAGTCAAACTCCCAGCCCGTGGGCCCGATGCTTCACACATTGGCCACACCCACGCCTGGTTTAGCAAAGGGGGAAAGTTGCGATACATCACGTGACGCCGCCATGGTAATGAGAGTTTGACACCCCTGATCTAGACCATTCTAATCAGGTTTATGGTAGGATATGAGATATGAGACAGAGATCCATATTATGTGGATGCTTGATGCCAGAAAATGGATAGAAAGAGAATACAGTCCTGCAAGTTTTATTTAAATGCAGTACGTCTGTGGATGCCAAGGCTTGAAATTGGAAGCAGTATAATGCAGTGATTTAATTTTGTCTGTCAATTGTCAATTGTTCTGTTGAGAATGTGGCATTGAGGAACTGCATCTATGCTGTGGGACTCTCTCTATCTTCTTTGTTGTTTGTGGGAAAGATTATCCAGTTGAGATGAAGTATCAATATGCTAATATTACTCAGTTCAATTGTTCTTGACCCAAGGAAGTTATTTAATAATTTAAATGCTTCGTATTTTGTCTAAATTGGCTGCATGGAGGTAGATTTTGAAACGGATTCAAGGAAAGACAGAGGTTCTGTTGCTGGTAGAAAATAAAGTTTAGATTTTCTGTTGAAACCAATAGCATGGAATGTCCCAGCTTCTGCCAACCTAGCAGTTCGAAAGTATGTAAAAAATGCAAGTAGAAAAATACCCACCTTTGGTGGGAAGGTAACAGCATTCCGTGCACCTTTGGCATTTAGTGATGGTGGCCACATGACCACGGAGACATCTTTGGACAGCACTGGCTCTTTGCCTTTGAAACAGAGATGAGCACTGCCACATAAAGTCAGGAACGACTAGCACATATGTGCGATGGAAGCCTATACCTTTAATGCATTACATGTTTGTTTAATAATATCTTGTATTTGCTATCATGAGACTTAAGAGACTGTAAATGTCCTGTCATTAGAAAATGCAATCAACCAGTTCCCCACCTCCAGAAAAAAATTAAATGCATCCCCCACTGAAGTCTGGTCCAACCATAATAGAAAATTAAGAAATAGCAACTCAATTGCAATTAAAATTATATAAAAATAATAATATAAATATATGCTGTAATATATTTACAGTTACAGTGAAAATAATGTGCAAGTAATTTTAAAAACCTACACCTATTTATCATCTAATTTTGCTAATCAGATTTACAGTAAAACAGCCCTAGTGCCATTCTCTGCATCTGCTCATAATTACTTTCATTAGTCAGTTTGCTTTATTGAATAAATAGGTTTTCAGATCTTACTTAAATAATTTCAAATATGGGTGCAGCTGGGCTGGTGGAAAGGAGAGAATTATACCAGCTCTACTTTGACTTAAGAAAGCAATATAGTATCTCTGCATCTGCACATAAAGAAAATTATCAGGGTGTGTTTTCTTTAATATGCAGTGTAAGTAACAGATCAGTTTCTAACAAATCTGTGGACATTTATTTTGCATAGATATAATTTTGACGCATATATGTGTGAGCAGGGGTGAAATGCAAAAAGTTTCCCTCCCTGTTTTGTGAGCGTGGCTTGGTGGGTGTGGCAGGGGAAGGATACTGTAAAATCTCCATTCCCTCCCCACTCCTGGGGTCAGCCAAAGGTGGTATTTGCCGGTTCTCCAAACTACTCAAAATTTCCGCTACCGGTTCTCCCGAACCTGTCAGAACCTGCTTAATTTCACCCCTGTCTGTGAGTTAAGTTAATAAAAAACATAACAAAAGGTTAATTGCCATATCAATATATTTAAAACTTTTGTGTCTTCCTCTGTAGTGATCCAGGGATCTCTTGAGTTCTAGCTAACAATGACTTAAGGGCTGAAATTCTTCTTGGTTTTCAGGATGCCCTTAATCCACAGCATGGTAGAACAAATTATAAACCAGGTATTGAATCAGAGCTATCCCTTGGGCTATTTTACACAATTGCTTGCACAAGAGGACTGGCCAATTATTGACATGGAATGATTTTGATTTTGCAATGAAGAGGAATATAAACTGAAATATGCTCAACATGCTTGATGTTTATATGCCATCAGCTCAGTGTCAATTCATAGCAACCATATAAAAAAATATTTTCCAGGATGAAGTGTCCCCTGCATGGTCTTTCATGTCTCCCTAGTAAAGGTAAAGGTTTTCCTCGCACATACATGCCAGTCATTCTCGACTCTAGGGGACGGTGCTCATCTCCGTTTCAAAGCCAAAGAGCCAGAGCTGTCTGAAGACGTCTCCGTGGTCATATGGCTGGCATGAGTAAACACCAAAGGTGCATGGAACACTGTTACCTTCCCACCAAAGGTGGTTCCTATTTTTCTTCTTGCGTTTTTACATGCTTTCAAACTGCTAGGTTGGCAGAAGCTGGGACAAGTATCGGGAGCTCACACCGTTACACAGTGCTAGGGATTCGAACTGCTGAACTGCCGACCTTTCAATCAACAAGCTCAGCCACTAAGCCACTAAGCCACCGCGTCCCTTCTATGTCTTCCTAACAGTGTGCCAATTGCCACTATAATTGAGTTTACCCAGCTTGCTGCTGATTGTCCTCCTTTTTCCCTTTCAGTTCACCTTTTGCAGCATTATAATTTTCTCAAGAGAGCAAGGTTTTTGTATAACTGGTCCAAAGTAGGATTGTTCTGAGCCTGTATATTTGTATCTCAGGAGAGAACTCTGGATCCATTTATTTTATAATGCATTTGTTTGTTTTCTTAGCTCTTTGTAGTATTCTCTGGAGTCTTCTCCAACACCGGAGTTCAAAAGCTCAGCTCAACTACCTCCATGGAGTTTCACTGGAAAAACTATTGCCTGTGTGATTCTGAACTTTATAAGTTCAGCCAATCAAGGCATCTACAGTAAATATTTTTTCTAATGCCTTCATTGTTAGTCTACCAAGCAATACACAATTTCACAGAGGTGGGTTCTGAATGTGCTTATTGCCGGTTTGCTCAGGATCGTGCCTTGAGCGCACGTGCAAAGCGCGCGAGCAAGTGCACGCACGGCAGTCAAAAACTAGCTTGTGCGCATGTGCAGAAGCAAAATCCAAGATGGCAGCACCCATGGAGCCTCCGACAGAACCAGCTCCGTGATGTCACCGCGGAGTTACTACCTACTCTACAGAACCAGATAGAACCAGTAGGAAGCCACTACTGCAATTTCACCAGGACTGAAATCTTAAATTTGATTCCGTAAAGATGTAGACAAATGCATAATACCCAAGTAATATTTAGAATGGTGAATTAAACATAGGCATATTAATTCAAGGTTTCTAATTCCATGTATTTGTAGTATTTATCCTTTATGAAGCTTCTAATGGATAAAAAGTGCATGAAGAGCAATTAATCATGTATTATTACTATTTGAAGAGGTGCACCTTTTTATATAAAATATAAAATCTTTTATATTCAGACTCTTATGAGAGTGAAGTGAGCATGTAACAGACTTCATGGCAAACAAAGAGAAATACACGCTATCCTGTTTTTAATTGTATTCTACAAAAATGTATTTTCCAACCTATCAAATAACAATAGCACTTAGACTTATATAGTGCCGCCTAGCACTGTCTGAGTGGTTTAAAGAGTCAGTATATTGCCCCTAACAATCTGGGTCCACATTTTATCGACCTCGAAAGGATGGAATGCTGAGTCAACCTTGAGCCAGTCATTATCGAATTCCTGGCAGTGATCAGTTAATCTGCAATGCTGCCTTCTAACCACTGGGTCTCCAGGAAGCAAAATAGGTTCAATAATAGATGAGATCTTTCCTGATAGACTAAGTATCTGAGATGAATGTTTTGAATTTTTGCCAGTCACCGCTAGTAGAGGGGGGAGGGGAGAGATGCATTTATGAACAATTGATTTTTTTTTTTACAAAAAAATATGGCAGTACAGGAACAATATAATCTTGTGTGGTAGTGCAAAAGTAGAATCTACAAGCATTGCAGAAAATGGCCAACAGGAAGAAAGAATGTATGGTAGGTAGTTGGGTATATCTGGTTTATATTTTAAAGGGCAAAAGACAATATATGTTCCTATCCTGTAATCTAAGGCCTTAGTTTATAATGTGCATATTCAGTGAAGTTAGGATTCCAGGAAAATCCATGACCTAACTGTACCTCAGAATTGGGATGGAAACTAATCATCATTTCCATTTCTCTAAATGTTTTGATACCATTTTGAGCCTCGGGGACTGGATTTTTGTGATATTGATATGTCATAAGGTACCCTTGAGAAATGAAACAACAAACTTTTAAAGGAATGCTATTTTTCACAGTCATACCGCTGCTGGCAAGTAATTGCCAAAGGAGAAACATCACTTTAGAGATGAAAGACCAGACACATAATATGATGAGGTTTTGTTCTCTCTTTCAGAAGCTTTGCAAGTATTTTCATGATTTGGTAAGCATCCAAATGCAGTTTTGATGGTTTTTTTACACTGAGTTTTGATTTACGGTTCATGGTTATTGACAACTAGTGAAGTTTTCTTATATTTTTAGGAAATTTAGTTAATTACTTCCAACTTATCCGCTGATTTCAGTGCATTCAACGACAAATGAATGGAATTCTGTTTGAAGAGTAGATGTCTCCTCTACCTCTTGAATTATGAACGTTCTTAGATACTTTTTGGGCTGCTTATGGTTTTAATTTAAAAATGAATCTATTATTATTGCATTAAAATTGTGAAGGCAAAAAATTGGGAATAGTTTTGTTTTTCATCATACAGTTGAAAGGTCAACCCTCTTTTAAACTTTTCTGCCAAAGAAATTCTGGCAACGTGGAGTGAATACAAAGGTATCAGAATGATAAACAGTTCTATTTATTTCTTGAATTACGTTTTTTCTCTTAATATTTTTACTTTATAGATTTTATAACATGTTATTTTTGGAATTCGTACACTCATAGATATGTGCTATTTGTGTGTGTGTGTGTGTGTGTGTGTGTGTGTGTATTGCAAGCATTTAAGTTGAATTTGGTAATCACATTTTTATCCATAAGACTCCCTTTTTCAATATATAAGTATATTGTCAAATTTTGGCTGTTTGGCTGCCAAATCTGATGACAATTTATTGTAGAAAACACATGGTTACTGAAGCATAGAAATTGTAAACTAAGCTTAATATTGTTTAAAAAGCAAATTAATTTGGCTTCTGTCAAATTCTCCTTCAAAATTGTTATATTTGTATGGTCAGTCGAATTATTTTAATCATTTGAGCAAGTCTCAAGCACATGGTATGGATTATTTCGGGCTCCAATTTTCTTCTTTCCAATCCATACTTTTTTTTTACACCCAGACAGCATGTGCAGTCCTGCCAAAATAAATATCAAAAAGACAGAGAAGTGCCAAAACATTCATATGCAAAAGAGAATACCTTGGGTATAAAGCTCAAGAATAGTCTGGATGACTTTGCAGCTAAATTAGAATTAGCTACAAAGTTACTGCACTTCCGTTTTTAAAGTATTTGTGTAATTTTCCTTTAACAACCAACATATTTTGTGGACAGTGTATTGACTGGGTCAATATATTTTTACAAAGTGCTAAAAATAATAATAATAAAATATACATAATCTTTCTCTTTCAACTTTTAACCTTAATATGGTCATTGTAATTATAATAGATTCTTTTATATATGTCTACTACTATTTTCCCAATTTGTATTTATTTTTCCCCATTTGTTGGGGTTCTTCTACATTCACAACAATACCATTGTCTCTTTATGGTTCTTTATTACTTTCTCCATAAATATATTTAAACATCAATAACATTTCTTCATACAATGTATTTGTTGACCCCTGCTAAATCACTAATATTTAAATATTTTAAATATTACTCAGTTCCACCATAATTCCAATATCTCAATTTTCTATAAACACCAATAAAACCAATTATTAATAAAGTTTAATCAGTCCCGGGATTATATCTCTAAATCCCCTGAATTTATAGTCCTTGAAAGCTATACATTTCAATATATTTTTACACACTGTTAATAATAGTAATAATACATTTAAATATAATAGATTATAGTCTTCCACCTCCAAGCCTTAGTATATTTGTGATTATAATACATTCTACTATATATCCATATGTGTACTACTATTTTCCCAATTTATATTTTCTGCTTTTTTCTATAAGTTTTTAATACAACCGCCATATTGCAAGATATTTTATCTCTATCCCTCATCTCTTAGCCTTTTTAGAATTTTATCATTTATTGACTTTTTGATAACTTTTTTATATTTCTCTCTTGGGATCCTATATTTCTTTCTAACATTTTTGCACAAACTGAATGTTCCCTCTGCCTTGCCCTTTGTCTCCTGCTGCATCATTCGGATACCCATCCATAACCCTTTCATTATTTTTGGAAAATCTTCCTTTTCCCCCCTCTGTTTTATTGTAAGTTCTTAAGGAATTATCTATTTGATTATTAGTATAAGATTCTTATTGTTACTGTCTCTTCAGTGTTTCCCTCAAGTCTTCCAAATTCTCCTTCCAGTAAGCAATTTCAATAAGGTTTTAGTTATTTGCAATTCAATTTGTCTTAAAGATCTTCAATAAGCTCACAAGATATTTCCAAACATTCAAGTCGCCTATTGAAATAAAATCAAGGTCAAGTGGCCTTCCAGGTGTTATTTACTTTCATTCCTTGTCTTTGTGTATTTTAAACCAGGGTTCACCAACCATTTGGACCTCAGGGTCAACTAATTTCATAATTTTAAATCCCGTGGACCACTAATATGATCTGCCTATGACTGTTTGGGTGAGCGTGAATAGGTGGTCATCTGACTGGGTGGGTGTGGTCAACTCAATGCCACTCATGTTGAGGTCTCTACTCACCCCTCAACATGAGTTGTTGAGCAGTTATTGGAGCTAAGCAGCCATCATGAGAAAGAGTTGCCAAAACAGCTCAGTTCAAATTGAATCTTACTGAGAAGGAGACTCAGCAGAAGCACCTCACTGAGGACTAGAAGCATAGGCTTTCCAAGCAGAGGGTAGACCTGAGGGAGTGCAAGGCCAGGTACTGGTGCCTGGAGGCTCAGCAGGCTGACATTGTCAGCCAGTTCCAGGCCATGATGCAGTCCCACTTGAACAAGGCCCTCCGGCTTTTCACCACCAGTGGCACTTCCCTCCAGCCTTCACTCAAAGCCCTGCACCAGGAGGCTGAAGCAGACTCCAAGTTGGAATTTCTCCCCCCATCCAACCTGTACAAAAAGACCCCAAAGTGGGAGACTCTCTGAAGCAACAGGAACGTTCATTACACGTATCTGACCCAGGGGCCATAGTTTGAGGATCCCTGATTTAGTGCAATATAAAATTTCTGCGGACCACCAAACTTTTCCCATAGACTACCAGTTGGTGACCGCTGTTTTAAAGAATTATCGCTTTCATTTGATTTCCCATGCTGCAGTAATCATCTTTCTCCAGTAGATGGCTGTCCTGCTCCAAATCCATTAAACAGGGTGCAGAAAAAACAACTGCTGATTGTCAACCAAAAGGGGGTGGGGCTAGAAATTTTAAAAAAGCAGTTTCTCTCAATAATCACTTTTTAAAGCATTTCCCCCCCAGGTTTTCTATATTTTAAAGTTTCTATTAGATATTTCTTTCACATCTGGGTCTTTAATCTTTCTCCATGTATCCAATCACCACTTTCTTAACGTTTGGAGATTATTTTTTAAAATTATTTTACTTGGGTTAGATCTCTAAAATAAAAGTTGTCTCATCCAGTTTCAATGCTCTGTCCACACACCGCTACAGCATAGATCTTATTGTCCCGGTTGTCACAGCTTATGACCTGCCAAAAATGGCCTTAGTCCCTGCTGCCATTCGGGAGAGCTTTCTTCAGTTTCCTCATGGTCGACAAAGCACCTCTCCTTCCTTCACCACCCCTCCAGAGTGGCTTTGACCCTGTAGGGTCTCCTGGCATGCAGTTACCGGCTGGTTTTCATGGAGCTCCGCTATTTTCCAGCCATTCTCACTGCGACACCAACCAGTTTTCTCCATTTTCTGTATAATTTTGATTTATCTGGTAATTATGGTAATGATTATAATAAGACAGCTTGGTGTATGGCTGACCCTATTATTTCAAATGAATTTCATAGACAGTCTCTAAGTGGCAACTATTTCAAGTTTCTTGTATAAGTTATTTTTAATGTATTTCAAATAATTTTGGTTTTTGTTGGTGAAAATTGCAAAGAATGACAGGAACTTTTGAGAAATTACTATTAGTTCCATTTTGTTCTTCAAGGCATTAATATATTCTTATGGAAAAATATGTGTGCCTGCTATTATTTTCAGTGCCTTGTACATAGGTTAAGCAAAACAATAAATTTTCTTTTATGAAAAGCAATCTGTATGTTTGTTGCTTGGTAACATGAATTTATGTGAATTGGATGCTTTATTTACATCAGTCTCGAATAAAGTTATTATTGTACAATAGACTCATTCTCCCCAGTTCCTAATATTAAGTTCTTAGAGTTCAGTAATTTCATCTATGGAATAGTAACTGTGAACGAAGAAAAAATAAATAAAATAGCTATTATTCAAATGTTAAACTGCATTGAATTAATGCATATTTCATATTTGAAGCCTACAAATTCTTAAAACCTACAGTTCACTGAAACAAAATGTAATAAAAATGTCAGAATTCTGCTAAGTTAAATGGAATTCAAACCAAAATGATTTTTTTAAACAGTCTAAATGTAGTGTATATTTGTTTCTTTTGTTCATCCTTTAATCATATCAGTAGTGATGATGAATTAATATAATGCCCTTATCCTATGCTTTACATTTCATTTTTTAGGGGGGGCAGTTGTCAGATTTTTCTGACAATTAAAACATTCTTAATTATTATGTGCATTTTAGAGCAATATTCCCAAGTTCAGCTTTATACATAGATTTCTATATTATTATTTTGCATGCATTCAGAAAACACGATTTTCTGGCACTACATTTTCTAAATATGTCACTGATGGTTGCTGGTCACTGTAGTTTATATTGGTGGAAAAGCTATTTTGTTCTGGGAGATATTTTTTTTCCAATCATGTTTTATTTTATTTTTATCCCCCCAATTCCCCACACACAGCTTACAACATCAGTTGTCAGAGTCAACCTTTACATTTATATAGCTTTAACAAAATATCATCATAATTTCTTTGTTCGTTTCACCATCAAAGATCATACTTATATTGTTTTTTTGTTCTTTTATCTTCAGTATCCTTTCATTTTGCAACAATATTCCAACCCTTTCCTACTTCCCTTCTTCTTTCTTTCTCCCCTTTTATACTTCCCTTTTCCCTTTCTTTCTTTCTTTCTTTCTTTCTTTCTTTCTTTCTTCCTTCCTTCCTTTTCCTCCTTTCCACCTTCCTTCTCTCCCTTCTCTACATCTCTCTTCTATCTACATTCCTTCTCCTCTCCCTTTCCTACTTTCTTTCTTCAATCCACTCTCCCTGCTAGTTGTTGCCTCTTCTACTCAACAATTGTTATTTCCAATCTAAAACAAAACCCTAGTACCAATTTTATTGATGACACTCTTGTTCTGGGAGATATCTATAGAAAATTTATTTTATATCTATAAGCTTGTGGCTTGTCTAGGTATTGCATATATCCCGCATGAAAATAGAGCAGCATTTAGTAATTTTCAATATAGCATTAATATTTAATTCTTCTACAAGCTGTTTTATGCAACATAATAGACTTAGACATTTAACACAACTTTTAAAAATTGTAGTTATATGATTTTAAGATAACTTTAATTGTGTTCCATTGCTTGAAATTGTACCATTCTAAACCTTTTCTTAATTCATGAAGACTTCGTTTTAATAACAGAAGTCCCTGGTGATATTTATATACTACAACAGTCTTAAGTAAGTAATATATTTCTTGATCTCCATATTAATTTATGAAATGCTATATTTTTATATCTATGCATATTAAAATATTTATATATATCAAAATTCCTTTCAAACACATCAATAAATGTTGCATGTTTGTTCCTGAAAAGATGTTTACATTTTCATTGCTTTAAACTTTGGAAGCTCCTGTAGTCACAAATACAATTGCATGATAAATTTCAATTTATACAATGACTTCTCTTCTCACATAGAGAAAATATATTGCAAGAAAATTCAAGATGAAACCAGTATGAAACAGACTTCGGTATTATTCTTTGCCATAATTTTCTTTGAGCAGATGGAGTGAAATTCTAGTGCAATAACAAAAGTTTTTGTAAAGAGAGGAAGGTTAGGGATGCTTATTGACTGAGTTACTATCCTGGGTACTTGTTTGGACCTAACTGCAAGGAGTGTCAGCTGTTGCAAAATTTTCTTTCTTTTTTCTGTTTTTGCTTAGCAGCCTGAAAATCTATGGAATTATGCCTACCAGTGCAGCAAGTTGCTTTTCTGTCATTGAATAACTATTGCTAAGGCAACTATGAAAAAAGCAGTTTGGTATCTAATTTTGGAAGGAAAAAATGCTAATTATTGAGCATATAATATCATTAAAGCAGACATTTAAATATGAATTCATATAAAATATGACTTCGTATAATATAATGATCAGCTGCCCATCATAAACAAATAGGTTGTGAGTTTGTTTTGTTTCCAAGTAAGTAAATCTAGGTTAAATATGAGATACATATTTATGTATTCAGGAATTCATAAAGATTGTAGATTAACATAAGTTGTTCAAATAAAATTCAGAATTTATTTGGTAAAACTAGGAATTAAAAATAGGAATTACAGTTTAAGTGCTAACTATTGAGCATAAAATATAATTAAGGCAGGCATTAAAATATGAATTCATATAAAATATGGCTTTGTATAACATAGCAATCAGCTGCTCAGCATGAACGAATGGGTTGTGACTTTTTGTTTTTGTTTGCAAGTAAGTAAATCTAGGTTAATTAAGAGATGCACATTTATGTATTCAGGAATTCATAAAGATTATTTGTGGATTAAAATATGAAGTTTAAATACAGTTTAGAATTGTGTTAAAAATAGAATTATGAATAGAGTAAAATATTGAATTATGAGAAGAAACACAGCTAAGAAAAAATAGTTTACATTCATATGCATCACTAAATTATGATTCAGTAGCCTGTTTTATTAAATAGATATTGTATTTCACTTTAAAATATTCATGTTTGAGTTTTTAGCACATAATTGTCAGGCCGGCAGACATATTCTCTATTGGATTTTGGCCTGCCACACTTTCTTCTTTTCTACTATGCATTTTCTACTGTGGGAAAAGGGGAGGGGGGATAGTTGGAGTTGGGAATGTGTAGCCATACCAAATTCCTTTCTAGAAAGTCAAGGTCATCCTTTGTCTTCGCATCTGACTGGAACTACATGGGCGAAGCTGCCAGCATGCCAGGGACTGATTGGGCAACGTGATGGACTGGTGGATGTGGGGACACGATCCTGAACTTTCAGCTGGGTGGTGGAAACCTGGAAGTCTTCAGATTCAGGTTTACACAGCCGTACCAACATGGCTCTCTTAATACATTGGAACTTTGAGGAATGCTTTTCCTCAGAGTCTGATTTATTTCTGAATGCTATTTGGAACCCTGACATTAAGCTGAATCTGACAATAATATTGCTGCAGAATGGGCAACCATCAGCACCTCTTTCAATGCGGGGCCTCTTTTCCTGGGCTCATTCAATATCCACATGAGCCTAAGAAAGTACATGTTTGCATTAATGGGACAGCACAGTACATCATCTTCAAAGCAGCTAACTGTACTCTCTCAGTACAGAGAGAGTGCCTCCTTAACTCAAATATCTTTTTTTTTTCCCTGGCATTATGTGGTCTTTTTAAGACCTTGGCTGACAGGTTGAACACAGAATTATAAGGTTGGAAGGTACCTTGGAGGTCTTCTGGTCCAACCCCCTGCTCAAGCAGGAAATCCTATGCCACTCTGGACAAAGGTGTAGTAGGTATGCCCATACCTGCACCTATGCGCCTTTTGGGCTTTCAATCCATACTGAAACACATTCTTGTTTAGAAAGTGATACAGTTTCGTTTATTTATTTATTTATTTTTATTTATTTATTTTGTCAAGCATGCATAAGATTACAAACAAAGAGTAAACATGATTGTGAATATATAATATGTACAAGCATGTTTATGAGTACATGATATTTTACTAATATATGGAGACATTAGGACAGGGACAGTAGGCACGCTGGTGCGCTTATGCACAGCCCTTACAGACCTTTTAGGAATGGGGTTAGGTCAACGGTAGACAGTCTAAGGTTAAAGTTTTGGGGGGTTGGGGAAGAAACGAAACCTTCTTAACAGTGGTGAACTCCATTTTTTTTTACTACCCGTTCTGTGGGCATGGCTTGGTGGGTATGGCAGGGAAAGGATACTGCAAAATCTCCATTACCACCCCACTCTGGGGCCAGCCAGAGGTGATATTTGCCACTTCTCCAAACTACTCAAAATTTCCACTACCGGTTCTCCGAACTACACAAAATTTCCTCTATCAGTTCTCCAGAACTTACTGGATTTCACCCCTGCTTCTTAATACATAGCATATGTGGGGAAAGGGAATTGACCGGATGTCGAGAATGGAAGTGTTAGTTCTGTGCCATTTGTTAAATAAGTTTATGAAAGCCATATTTCCCTCACAGAGTCTACCTACCAACCTAAGGAAGTACTCATTCTCCATTTTAACATTATCCTCCAACTTTGGTAATCATCTGAGCTGGTCTTTCAATGGAAGCAAACCTTGCTGATCAACATATTGTAACATACTATTATATTTCCAATCTGGCTATTATCTTTTCATCAAACCAAGCTGAGGGGGGGGGGGGGAAATCCAATTATATTTTTTTCTTAAGAGGCTTTCATTTATCTAGCAACATTTATAATTCTGATGGACATAGGTGGCAAATAACATGGAAAATAAAATTACATGAAGCAAAATAGGTAAGAAAAAAACTAATACCCCATAGCACATGAATGATTTCAAGGATTTTTAGAGTAACAGTCTCAAAATGAAGCCAATTTGATCTGGTCCAGTAAGTGCCTTGCAACTGTTTAGGACTTTATATCTTTGTGAAAAAGATGAGATGAAAATACAATACATAACCTGATTGTGGCTTGATTGGTAAGTAAGAACACCAGCAATTGAATGTGATGTCAAAAGCATTTGCTGAATGTCCACGGAGAGCACAAGAACAAATGGCAGGCTGTTGAAGACTTTAGACAAAGAATAAGTAGAACTGAAGGCTTAACGAAATAACAGCTAGAGCTGTCATGACAGGATGAGTTCCAAATGCAGGCAATTGAAGCTATTCCTGAAGGTTAACAAATAGTGGAAGGGGAATGGTAAATAACTGACTGCCAGTTTTGAACATACTACTAACTGATCAAGATTTCTGTCCATTTCTTTCCCAAACGCCAGTGACAAATATGTTGGAAGAACAACAGAACCTTTGTTCAGGAGCACAAGGTGGCTGAATCTTTATGTGTAGCTTATTTTATCACTGAACTGTGCGCCCCTAGATTGTGCTGTGACATAAACAGTGTTGTAAGAATCAAAGTTAGAAGTTCAGCTCTAAGGGGAAAAAATCCTACCCTTGGTTTCTCTCTTTAGAACAAGGCTGCTCATATATACACACACACAACATATATATGTATGTGTATATATGTATATCCGGATTGTTTTGCTGCCGGTTTGCTCAGGGTTGTCAAAAATTAGCTTCTGCGCATGCGCAGGAGCAAAATCCAAAATGGCAGCACCCATGGAGACACCAAAATGACATCATTGCTGAGTTACTACCAGTTCTAAAGAACCGGTAGGAACCCACCTCTGATGTATATGTACTGTGTGTATATATGTGTGTATGTGTGCATCAGAGGTGGGCTTCACAAACTATAGCAACTGGTTTGCCCAGCACCGGAAGTGTGAGCGTGTGCCATCCGCGCATGCGTGCAATGTCAAACAACACAGCAATTCACTTGTGCATGCCGTCCACGCATCACAAACACAGCGATATAGGTGTTCTGACCTAGGCTTCTTAATTACACCAAGGCAAACAAATGGTGTTTTAAAAACCTCTGTTTTATTTATGGCGGCTGGAAATTGAATTCATTTTCAGCCTGGGCAGAGTTATCTCAATTAGTCTTATGGAACTCTGCCAAACTCTTTCAAGATAAGTCCTTCAAGGTAAGTCCGTGGG
>JANHFT010003704.1:63708-77734 GCA_032467955.1 Pseudoxenodon macrops | reverse complement strand
GTAATGGGGCTTTTCCCCCCTCCCCTGTGGAAGATGCAGAAACTGCTGCTCCTTTTCCTGCGACCTGGTCTCCCATCTTCCTCCCACCCAGCCCCTCCCTCCATTTAGGGGTCCCTTGCTGGCTTTTTCTTTCCAATGGGTGCGTTTGAGGGTCTTGGACCCTACAAGGGGGAGCTTCTCCCTTCCTCCGATTCATGAAAGGTGATCTGGGCCAGTGGCTTTTGCTCCACAGCCAGAGGATCCCCAGGGAAGAAAATAGCCATTGTGCACATGCCACAATTTTCTCTCAAGTGTGTGAATGTGCCTCCTGCTTTGCAGCAGTAATAAAATCTCCTACAGATTGAGGGTTTTTGAAGGAGACGCTGTCTGCAACAGGAAAGAGGGGAGGGGGAGGGGCATCAGAAATGGAGTTGCTATGGTTACCTATGCTGTTGAAGCATTGCTGCTTTTTCCTAGATCTGGGTTTCCCAGCTCCCACTTTTGCCTGGTAACCGTGGAAGGGTGTGGCTGGCTGGCGGTGGTGGTCTCTGTTTTTTTCAGCCTCTGGAAAAATGGGATGCAGGTGAAGGTATGAATGGAGAAGGAGGAGCCCAAGTCTTGTGATGTAAAGTAAGGACTTCTTTGACTCAAGATTGACTTCTGCTGACCAATGTGAACACAGTTAGTTTTATTTTATTGTATAACTGAGGCTTGGGAGCGTGCATGTATTTAGCTTTCTTCCTGCTCTGGGGTCCAGATCTGGAGTTTGATAGTGGCTGTTAATAGGTTAAAAATAGGATAGTGTGAGTTTTGCCAAGACTCTGTTTGGGAAGCAGTGAAGAAAGAAAAGGCTGGCAATTCCTTAGTGACGGGTGCGGGTGGGTTGCCCTGTTGCATTGATAGAAACCAAGAGGAGATCTTTCCTCTTCAGGAGCGTAGGCAGGTGTGAGGTGCCTAAATCGCACTGGGTGTTTCCCTAGCTGCCTCTTCCTTTCCTAATCCCACTCTACGCTAACACGCTTGCTCAACGCCTGTTGCAAAATTACAAAGTAGGGTTTCTTCTTCTTCTTTTTAAACGCTGCGGCTTTATCCTTCGTGCACAAGAGCTGTGAGGGGGCTTTTCTGAATCTGAGGTGAAAGCTGAGAGGAGAAAATGCAGGGATGGTAACAAAAGGTGGTTTGCCATTTTGCAGCAATGCTTCGTGTGCTTTGACATGTCCACATGCAGTGGCGGTTGTGTGGAAAGGGCATCAGGATGGATTAAGGCTGAAAACAAATGTATCTACTTCATTGTGCACCATGTTCTATACCAATGACTAGAAAAGTCCGTCTTTTATACTAAGCTGAACATTATTAAGGCATTGGACCTACCTGTGATGAATTGCATCTACCTTGCTTCGAATGGCAGCAATTTTGTGCTAATGATCTTCATTATGCCCTACCTTTGCTACATTTTTATTTCAATGTGTTGGTCATCAGATAGCTAATTTGTAAAATGTGTGCTCTTGAGTTAACACGGACCTATTTTACTTGGACAAGGTGTTAGCCAAGGGTCAGTGCTACTATTTTAGATGTTGGTATTGATTAAAGTATGTGTACATTTTTTTTCTAGCTCTTTTGGATCCAACAGCCTGGGGAATTATGCATTGACTATTTCCCATCTTTATGGGCAACTGAACACAGGGTTGGCAATTTGTCTTATCATCAGTTCAGATTAGCTGGGGGAAAATGAATTTAGCCTTCCAAATCCAGGTCACAACCCAGTTCAATACCACATGCCATCTCATATGAATTCTCATGTTAACTCTATGAGTTATTTTTATTTTTCCTAATTTGATTGGAAACTTCAGTATTGGGCTTCAGGGATAGAATGTACAACATTGGATTTACTCCTGCAGAAGAATCCAATCCACCTTTCTCTGACTCTTGTTGATTACAGTCACACCAGTTTTAAACATTTCTGGGAAATGTAAAGTCGTAGTTTCTGGACTGTCGTGCCATTAGCTTGGATCTTTTACATAAAGGATCTCATCTAAATATTTTGTAAAAAGTGACATTTTTCTCAGAAGTTAGAATAGTTCCAACCCTCCTAATAATTCCAGAAACTGAGAGACTGTTCTCTTTAATCAAAGCTTTGGGGAAGTATTTGCTAGCTGGGGAATTCTGGGAGTTGAAAACTACACACTTTAAAGTTATTGAGGTTGAAAAAACATTGGTTTGGGGAACAGAAAAATTGCCTGTCATTTTACTCTTGTTGATTTTATGCTTGTTATAGGTTTTAGAGGATCATGTTTTATAATTGTATACTGATTTTATACTTGGGAAATGATGATTTTAATGCGGTAGGATCTAGCGAAGTGGGTAGCCCATAATAATGCAAAATAAATGAATAAAGAAGTCTCTTTGTAAAATGGTACATCACTCTTAACTGAAAGCATGCAGGTAAGAAATATCTATTTCCGTGGGATAAATATATATAAATAAAGGAATGAGGGAACATTCTAAATCAGATTTTCTGCCTTACAAAATTCTAATTTTGGTTCATATTTGTGGAGTAGAAAAGCTAGGAAAGGTGTAGTTCAATCACAGACCCATTCTTTTAATTTTTTTTCTAAACTGAAATATCTAATTCTGTAATTTTACAGGACCAGAGTGCAAAGTGTCTAATTTGTACATATTGCCACTGAACTATTCTTATTGTTTATTTTGTAGTCCAGGAATTTGCATAAGATAAATGATAACAAATTTGTAAGACACTTCAAGTAGCTTATTGAGCAACATTTTCACTGGTTTCATACAAGACATTACTTGCAGACGAGGCTGAAATGAAATTGGGTGGTTTGTGATTCAGTGTGTCATAGGAACCCATTCATTGTTTTGGTATGTTGTGGGAATGGGCCATTACATTAAGCTACAATATGGGGCTGCCATGTTGGTCATAAGATGGGCAGCTATGTAAATGTTTTAAGTAAATAACATTATTTGAACATTGGTGTAACATTAGATAAAGGTAGCAACTAACCTGGCTTTAAGTTGTAGTATGACCATGTATTTACAACCTAATTGTTTTCTCACACACCTCTTTCCCTAGGCAGAGCAAAGTATAATCATTCAATGTTTTATTAATGAGTTGGTAATGTGTTATCTTCAGTATGCATAATGCCATAGTTTTACTGCCAAATACTGAAAATATTTTAAGCAGCTTTCTCTAATCTTCCACCTTTCAATTGTGCTGCATTTGCCCTTCTAATCAAGTGGGGATAAAGGCTGGCTAGGAATTTTGGGCCTTGTGATTCCAGTATATCTAGATAGCAAGAGGTTGGAGTCTATGGAAAAAACCATTGCCAGTTTAGGTAGACAGGTATACTATAAATCTTTGGGGGGGAGCAAATTTATACATGGGCTCTAACTGACATGGTTTTTGAAAGGGTTAAAAAATGTAGACTCTGAATGTGCCAATCCCTACCAACAAATGTCATTTTATGGTGTAGAACTGAAATATGACCTTATCTATTTAGACTATGCCTGCAATGTTAATATTCCTTGTGTACAGAGGAATAGCTTTACAATTTGGTCTGGGAACGGTCAGATTAATGAATGAGGTATGACAACATTTTAAGGTTTTTCTGTGCTCCATGCCATCTTTATACATTGAGTGCTGAAATGGGAGCACATGTGTCAGAAACCGGAAGAGCAACTGCCTGATGCGCGTTCCAGGTTTCTGGTAAGCGCATGTGCACCGGTCATCTGGTCTTCCGGTTTCTGGCATGCATGTGCACGTGCAGACCAGCTGGCCAGTGCGCATGCATGAAGACCAGCTGGGCAGCGCATTGGAAACCAGAAGAGCAACAGGCGACGGCTCGCGTGCCTGGAGAGATAGCTCTGCGTCCCACTTCCAGCATGCGTGCCATAGGTTTGCCGTCACGATCTTAGAAGATATGCTTCCTCATTGGAAGAAGTCTAAATTTGAGTCTGACTGGACACTGGAAATAGCTCATATTCTGGCCTACACAATGGCAAATCAAAAGGCAAACAAAAATAATTTGTCACTTTGCAGAATGTGACTTGTTTCCTTTTAGGAAAACACAATCGGTAAGAACATCTGGCATGAGAAATTATTGCAGCATTCTAATGGTATTAGATACCAATGAAAATAGAATGACTTGCTGCTCGGAAATATCCCTGCCATCAGTGTGGCTGGCGTTGGGTAGTACTATATGAATTTATGTTTTTATTAAAAAATTTAATTAATTTGCTCCTTTCTAATTCCTGCATTTCTGACATGAGACGAGACCAATGAAAGTGTTCTATTTCAAGGCCATCCAACTTCTTAATGACTGGCTCTCCCTTAACAGAGAGAAGTAACATATAAACAACAGATCAGAAAACTACACACTGCCAATAAAAAAACCAAAATAATGGGGGATCCACAGTTGCCGTAACCCAAGAACAACCAATTTTAATGATTTTTCTGAAAGCCATTAAGGTTGTGGATAGCTATACAAATCTCAGAGGATGCTATTCTGGAGGGCAGGTACCACACTAGAGAAGGTATGTTTCCTGAATCCCACAAAGTGACATTATTTAACCAATGGGACCTGCCCACTTTGCCTGACCTCACCAGATCGGTAGAAAAATTGCAAACAAAGTGGAACTTTAAATAACCAGGTGCTAAGGGATTTATAGATGATGAAAAGATACTAACAGGTTTATAGATGATGAGTTGCACCCAGAGGTTGATAACCACTTTAGCAGTGGGCGCACATCAGCATAATATGACACCCTCCACCCATCATTGCTCATGCTGCTCTATTCTGGACCATTTGTAACTTCAGATGGTCTTCAAGAACAAGCCAGGTAGAGTGGATTGCAGTAATCCAATCCTATCAAAATGATTGGGGCTTCCCTCTGTGCAGTGATAAGGGCTCAATTTGAGTCTGACTCCCAAAGAAGTGGATAGGGGCTTTTGCAGAATCAGTTCCCACACTTCTCAGTCTCTGCCCACATATTTAGTTAAGAGCTCCCATAAAGTGGCAGAAAGTTGAATTTCAGCAGTAAGCAACCCTCCTTTGAGGAAATGTTTCCCTTATCTATGAAAGAGGCTGTGATGTACTTCCTGCTGAAGAAGCCTTTGCTGGATTCGACTATTCTGAGTAACTTTGGACCTGTCTCTAAGCTTCCCTTTGTATTAAAAGAGCCTTGGCAGTTGAGTTTGAGGCCAGAGCAGAGCATGAAAGTTACATTAGTCACACTTGGAGTTGCCTCTTGATTCTCTTTAATATTTCAGTAACTTTTGATATGCTCAGCTTTGGTGTTTCTCTGGCCCACCTCCTTGAAAATGGTGTGGGTGTTGTTGTTTTGCAGTGGTTCTTCTTCTTGAGTGGGGACATACCAGGTGCTGGAGTGGAGAGGAGAAATCTGCCCAGGGACTTGTACTTTGTTGAGAACCTCAGGTATCTTTCTAGTCCTTTCCTAACATCTATATGAAGCCTATAGAATAGGTGACTTCTAACTAAGCAAGGTCATCTGCTAGCAAGGGATTTAGTGCCATCAGTATACTAATAGTGCCCATACATCTCATCCCTGGGCTACATTATGCAGCAAAAATGGTAACCCAGTACCCTTGGTCCCAATGAGAAAAAACAAACTCAGTCTATAACCCCCCCCCCCAAAAAAAAACCAGAGTGGAGCTTTGGGTCTCTGGGTAAACAATTCCAGTGAAATATTGTTTTTGATGCTGAATGGAATTGCATTCCCCTGACCCAATGCTTTAGAAGTTTCCATAGTTTAAGGATTGGCTTCCTTGAAGTAGTGGCATGTTCCCCTCCCTCCTCCCCCTTTCAGGCTCACATGGAAGAAAGCTGCTTTAATGATTAGCAGAGATTATAGTGTATTGTATGTAAACTAACCTTTCCTTTTCAACTAATCCTCCTGCTGCTTTCCTATCTCTACACACACCTTTACTCCACTGATTTTGAGAAATGTAGTTATACATTAAGGTGGCATCACTGCTGCTGCTACTATTACTATTGCCAACACCACTATCCTTATTATTATTAGTAGCATCTTTCCTGCATTTGTTGTCCACCAATTGTGTCGGGACTGCAATACAAAACAGCATGGTAATTAAGAGAAACCTAGTCCCTTAAAAACTGGAGAAAACTAGATTTGAAGATGGATATAGTGCATTTGAGTTGTCTACCATAAATCAATTCTCTGCTCATTCCATTTTCCTCCTCGTTCTGCCTCCAAACAATTACTAGTACCGTAGTTGCTGTCTTGGTAACCTCTACCTATTTTGCATCCTGAGTTGTTTTCCTGAGTTAGAAAAAACATATATATATATATATATACCAAGCTTCCCCCTCCTCTGCTCTTCTCATTCTGTCTTTCCAAATTACAACCCAATTAACTAGTCCATTATTAGACTACTCCTGTAATGTAATCTAGTTTTCTAGAATAGACAGACAACGATACTAAAAATGAAAAGTTTTTTTGGAATAGGAGCATCTTTATAAATGATGGTTTTAAAATGATGGTTTTCAGGAAGATAGGTTTTTTTCTGCACCTCCAAATTTTACAGCATGTTGTGGGTACTTTCACAAAGTGGCATATATTATGGATTTGTGTAGAATTGTTATCTGTATAGCCAACTCAAAAGAAAAATTGATGAGGCTGCACTCTGTTAGGTCATCCTAACTTTGGGTGGGGGCAAACTTAAAAACAAAGCCCATGAAGACTCTCAGTCATCCAGGTGGAGTTGTCTGGAAGTTGAGTCATGACGACTGAACTTATTTTCTTTTTTGGGTTTGAAACGTTTTGCTGCTTACCCAAGTAGCTTCTTCAGTCTGAGCAAGTTGGTTGAAGAAGCTATTTGGATAAAAGCAATGAAACATTTCAAACCCAAAAAAGAGGTCCTGTTGCCATGACTTGGCTTCATTAAATTCTGCTAGGGCGAGGTGTCAAGGGAGGGACCTGTGGACACCATATTGCCTGCCCAAATCTATCTGGTTCTTCTGGATTGGGAAATAAATTACAATACAATTCTGAGTGGAGTGTGTCTTTTTTTTTCTGCTGAGGATTTTCATATGAAGAATGGCATTTGTATTTCTATTAGTAGTGGGACAAGTTTGGAGAAGGATGGGTAAAAAGATTGAATAAGAATCTCTTTTGAGATATAAGAAAGCCAAGGACTGGTGGTCTTCATAGAAGATTGAATTGTCTTCATGGTAGACTGAATTGTTTTGAAGAAGCAAGAAGAGTATTGACACTTTTGAACTTTGCTGTTGGAATGGACTCCTAAGAATACCATTGGAAATCCCCAAAAAACCCAAACAAACTGATGGATCATCAAACCAACCAACTCAGAATTCTCCCTTGAGGCATAAATGATCAAACTCAAGCTATTCTTACTTGGGTACATTATGTGAAAAAGTAGCTTGCTGGAAAAGACTCTAATGAAGGGGGAAAGAAAGAGGAAGAGGATGATCAGCAGCAAGATGGATGGACCTATTTACAGTGTGGGGTGTCCTTGAAAGGACCAGATTAGGGATAGATCATGGAGAAAACCTATCAACACTAAGAGTTGGCAATGACTTCATGGCAGGTAAAAAGTCAGATTGAATGTGTACCCTAAGCAACCGTGAGATGTACTTGGTAACGATCTAATTTATAAGGAGCTTAAATGACCTAATTTTAAAGGCTGACTTTATTTTCTCTTTAATCATTTTAATTACGACAAAAGATGATCCCGCACAACCTAGTATCAATAAACCATGCAAGGCCACAGAAACTGATCTGTTTTTGTTGCTGTTTTATCAGAAATAATTAAGACTTTCTATATAGGAATCGTAGTCGAATAGAAAAATATATTGCTTAAAAAACAATGCCTTGGGTTTTATTCCTGTCATTTTCATGTTGGTTTGGTTTTTAAATGGAAAGAGGGAGAAGCAGAGAATGTGTGGGGGGATAGGGAAAGATCTCCACCTGAATCTCTACATTGCAATTTCTGCCTGCCAGGATGAGATGTACTAGATATGGGTGAATAGTCACAGTGCTGTATTTAGTATATTGCCTCTGAATTTTTGGCAGCAAGTAAGGTAGCAAATTGGATGACTTATGTAGGCAGTTGCTATAATAGAACTGGACAGAACAAAGTTAAGAATACTGAAATACCTTTTTTAATATATTTATTTTAGTTTATAATAATTACTCGCTTTCCCGTTCTTAGTTAACACAAATATGTTATTAAATAAACAAATACTCCAGATGGGAAAATCTATCTAATAATTAAATTGACATCATAATATATATATATATAAAAAGAATCTTGAAGTATCCTTTTATAAAATGCCCAATTTTAAAATACCTTGAATAACTACTGGAATAAAAATGTCTTCACAACCTCAAATCAAACAATGTTATTGTGGTCATTAACCAACAGAAAAAAATGGGGGAGAAAAAAATAGTTTTCAAATATCCAGGACAGCCAAAAATAATTAGGGAGGAATGATACATAGAGAAATCAGCTAAAAGGCGTCATACTTATTGGTTAAAACTAACTTAAAATATAAAATTAGAGAACCCTCGACAAATTTGAGGAAGATACAGTTGATAGTAGTTGACATAAAAAATGACCAGTGGATAATGCTAAGACACAGCCATTCTCTAGTCCAGGGGTCGGCAACCTTAACACTGAAAGGAGCCACAAAGGTACTAACTGGAAGTCCCCATTAAATTCTGGAGTCGACTGGAAGTCTGGTTCCCCCACCATAGAGTCTCCTCCTTGCATGGCATCCTTTTTCCTCTACCTGTTCTAACCGAAAGCCCTATCAATTGTGGAGCCACAGCAGAGGGATAAAAGAGCCACATGCGGCTCCAGAGCTGCAGGTTGCTGACCCCTGCCCTAGTCATATAAATTCAATTGCTCTTAATTATTCTTTGTCTAATTTTATATGCCACCACATAAAACCTGTAGGCTATTTGAAGATTAATATCAGAAAGTAAGAATTGCTTGTAATGGTGATCATTATATCCTGTTTTACTAGCCATGAGTGGGGCAACTGTAATGGAGGCATGAGGTGGAACTTGGTGTAGTCTTGTTCAGAAGGAAATATCTGTGATGCTATAAGAGTGTCACCCATCACCACCCATTATATTTACGTTACCGGGACAAACAGAAAAGGAAATAATGGCCTTCTAGGTTGTAAGGCCATAGTTGTGTTAATCCCTAAATATGGTACCTTTCTGCCATTGGTTGCCCAGAAGATGATCATTTGTTAACCTCAACTGTGTGAGAACATTGCTAGCCTGGTTAGGTCATGCTGCCCCTCTATACATTTTTTCTGAAAGTCCATCTTTTGGATATGGTTTTTAGCATGCTACTTATTTTCAATTAAAGTGAAGGCCAGAGTTACAGTATGTGGTAAGTCATTTACCAGTGTCTCCATCTTTTTTCCTCTTAGTTTCTACATCTGCAGAAATTTATTTTGAAATATATTTATGCCAGGAACCTTTTTTTAGGTTATGTGATGTATATTATTGGTATAGAGTATTATATAACAGGATGGTTTTTGTCTGCAGTCTTCTAGCGTGGCCAAGAATGCTGAGATCCTGCCAACCAAACTTTGACTTTATCCTGTCTTCCAAACAGTACCTGGGTTATGTTTAGATGGAGGTTTCCAAAACCTCTCTTATGAGCATTCCCCTTGCAATAACACTGGGTTGCATAGTTTGGCTATTAGAACTGATGGTTGCTTAACAGGATATTTCTAAGGTGGAATTTGCTACAGATTCTTTTTCTCCTACACCCTCTCCACCTCGCACCCCGTGGTGATTTAATTATTATGGTAGGATAACAGAATTAGTAATCTACAGCTTGAGGCTCATGGGTAGGAACCAGCCATATTGGAGTCATCTAATTTATTCTAATGCGTGAACACAGCCAGTTGCAGTTTCTGTACGTAAATTCATGCATAAATTCAAAGTATGGGTCATACTTATAAGAAAGAAATGTGTGAAGATGTCAAACAATTTACTATGCATACCATCTTATTTCCAACAGGCAGTGATGTGTAGGGTATAGAAGCAACAGATTTCTTTCATTATAACATTCCAGGTTAAACCTATGATTACCAACTTGGCTTTAAAAAAAATTGGGATTCTGTACAGAATAATGCTTGACAGGCTATCAAATTTTGTATGCCATATTAAAAAACACAATACGGGTTATGAATAAACTGGTGTTTACGGATTCTGTGGCTTCTCATACATAGGTTTGGGCAGCCACTAACAAACAAGTTTCTCTGTGGTTGTTTGATATGTTATGCAGATTGTTTGCAATTTCTTTTTCTGGCTTTTTTTTTTCCATAGAGGAACAAGCCATAGCACCTGGTTTTCATGATATGCTAATCACATCCCAAATGGAGCTATGATAGTTCTCGGGTCAACTCACAGGAGGAGGTAGCAAGCAAGATCCAAGCAACGTGCACTGCACACTCATGACTCTTGACTATAATTTATGGCAAATTAAAGAAGTAAGTAGAGCTGAGGGGGGAGAATTTAGAGGCAAGGGAGGAACGGAGGATTTGCAAGATTAAATACAAAGTTCCTATATCACATGCTGCTTGGGGCTTAAGGATTTGTAGAGTATTCAAAATTCTACCCCAAGTGGAAAATGTGCTGATTTGCCCAGTGATTTTATGCATTTTTCAGTACTTGGGGCTGTTGCTAGATTGAGTGAGGCACTTCAAGTGGCAGAAATAATGGCTGGTGGAAAGTGATAGCAAGATGATGGAGGTAATGGTGTACATTCTGCAGCTTCAAAGCTAATCAACGTATTTCAGATACAATGGAGGATGACGTCATATTGCCAACATTGACTCGGGTTGTACCTAAAGTAAAAATGCACCATCAATCAATAAAGTCTTGTTTTTCCCTCATGCAGCATAATACATTGGGCTGACCCTAACAATTTGGAACGTACTGCCAATGAAATAAGCACTAGTGGTTTCTTGTTATAATAAACACCTATCTTATTACCATATCCAAAGATCTAGGTCATTTCTTCTCAAATTTTCTGTAATTATGGAACACTATGTAAACATTTGGAGAAATGCAAAGGCTGCCCGATTAAACAAATTAACCCCTCCATCCACTTTTGTTTTTAAGAGCATGCGTTTTGGATGAATAAGCAATGATTATGGTTGCAGTTGTGTATGCCTTTTTACCCCTACATTAAAAATCTTCTAAAGCTCATTTTGTACCAAACTTTTAAATCCAAAATGTATTATTTATTTACTGTTTGAATTGTTTTATGTTCCCATACATAATAGTATTTATCATAAATTCACTGGTCGAGAATGTTCCTTTAATAGAAATCAATGAGATCTAAGAGAGTGGGGGCAGATGGATCTCAAACCCAATGAATTCTCATACTTAGATATTCATCACCGTATAAGTAGCAATGTGAATAAGATGGCTTGCTTGAACATTTCAGAGAAGTAACTTCTGCTCCTTTCTTGAGCAACAGTTGAACAAAGAAGACTAGTTGTGAATGGACTCTTTCAAACTATTTTCATGCATGGAGAGCCATAGCTGAACCAGCAAGCAAGTTCTAGCTCATGAATGTGAGAAGGTTGTGGCAGATCACATGGTAAAACTCCATAGACTATACTTTGAGAATCACTAGCTTAGATACTTATTCATGTCCTAGATGCTCATGACTACCCATATCAACCAACTTGATATGGGTGGTTAAATTAAATCATATGGCATAAAGGTTGCAGGGGAAAAACATGCTGACATATGTACAACATTAGTCTTTGAATTACAACTGGTTGCTTAGCAGCTGTTTTAAGTTATGATGGACCTCCCCAAAAGTAGAACGTGGTTCTGATGTTCTGATGGCCACCTCTACCTGCATTTCTGGCATTTGGCAACAGATCCAAATTTATGGCCATTTGAGTATCCCACACTCACATGAGTATGATTTATGATGTTTTGGCTGAAAACCCATAGTTTACTTCTGTTTTTTGGCAAAAAATGCTCTGTAACAAACAATGAGTTTTCTTAATGGCCATGTCATTTGCTTAACAATCATTGCAAAAAAGGTCATAAAATTGGATCAGTCACATGGACTTTACAACTTAACGACTTACAACCATTATGGGCAGGCTCCTTTATGGATGTAAGTCAAGGACTACTATCTGTATTCTTTTCTTTACACGAGAACTCTCAGAAACTTTTACATTACTAGCTTTCAAGCTCAGAGAGTATCATTGAAAATAACACATAGAGGCTTTCTTGGAAGAGTTTGCATTCATAAGTTTTTCATAGGATAAAAATAAACTCTTCAATGTACAACTCATCATAGGAGAGCAAGAGAACCAGATTCCTAAATTGGTTTACAATGTGTGCGTTTGAGGAAATAGGGCTGGATGGGATTAGTACATTAAAGAGTGATATATCTTGGCCTTCCCCAACTTGGTAGTACTGAACTTCCTGCCAGAATATTCAAAACATCCAGAAACACCAAATTTGGATAGATTGGTATACAGTATCTAGATGACAACAAAGGGAATGATTCTCCCTCAAAAAAGTTATGGATGTTGTTGTTGTAGTGGAGAGTATATTCCCAAACAATAAAATATTCCTAACTTGGACCCTGAAACCACAGCTAGTATATGTTATAATGCTTCATTCATTAATATAGCATCTCATTTATGGTACTTTAGAATAGCATCTGGACTCGGCAAGCAAAAACCACAATGTAAATTCAGTATTGGTTAGCAGAGATATCTTGTGTGTCAGTTCTCTAAAATGATAGAAGCCATCTTCCTGTGTTTCTTAGCGTTCAGAAATCACTGTTCCAAGTCTCACAACAATCTTCTTTATCTCACTGGCAAAAAATTAAAAAACGACATAATATAGATATGATTGATTGATTGGATGTCATCAAGTTAGTGTCAAGTCTTAGATTTTGTGCATAAAGATCTGTCCCTAACTTGGTTTTCCAAGGTGTACTCATCATCACTGTATCTTGAGTCCATCAAATGGGTACTGGATATTATTTAAAAGGGTGATGTGATAGCAAAGAAGCCATCCTTCCTACTTCCCATCAAATGACATTGCTTAATCAATGGGATTCCTTTCGTGTTTTTGGTTCGTATTAACAGTTGGAAACAATTAGAGATATGCAGTCCAACAGATTTCCTGGTTTTGTTCCAGGAAGAGTTTCGTAGAAGACAATTAGCACCTTGAATGGTACTCAGAATCTGCATCTAGATTGAAGCAAGTGAGTAGGGGCTTTGTTATCCATTTGTTTCTTGAGCTTGTTTGGCAGTTCAGAACACATAGACACAATCTCTGAATTAATTACTAGTTTTTGAATGTCCTCAGTGATGGAGGGATCCTTATAAGCAATATAATACCGTAGTAACTATTTTCTGTATGGAGCAGTAGATAGAATAGAATAGAATTCTTTATTGGCCAAGTGTGATTGGACACACAAGGAATTTGTCTTTGCTGTATATGCTCTCAGTGTACATAAGGAGAATAAAATACATTCATCAAGAATAAAAAGATACAACACAGTAATAATCAAGGTTACAAATAAACTCAAATTGTACTAGGAAACAAGTAAAAACAATATAAATTGAAAGATATAAGCACATGGTTATAGTAATAAGTGGGAAGAGATAGATACTAGTAAGGAAGAAAAGAATAATAGTAATACAGTCTTAGTAGATTATTTGACAGTGTTGTGGGAATTAGTTGTTAAGCAGAGTGATGACATTCGGGGGAAAACTGTCCTTGTGTCTAGTTGTTCTGGTGTGTAGTGCTCTATAGCATTGTTTTGAGGGTAGAAGTTGAAACAATTTCAAGGATGTGAGGGGTCTGTGGATATTTTCACAGCCCTCTTTTTGACTCGTGCAGGATACAGGTCCTCAATGGAAGGCAGGTTGGTAGCCGAGGTGGTGCAGTGGTTAGAGTGCAGCACTGCAGGCTACTTCAGCTGACTGCTAGCTGCAGTTCAGCAGTTCAAATC
>JANHFT010003704.1:27034-49565 GCA_032467955.1 Pseudoxenodon macrops | reverse complement strand
GGGGCGGAAATACACCCTCTTTGTGTTCTATGGTTTACCTATCAGGACCTTAATAAAACTCATCTGGTCCTTTGTATTCAACACATGACAGATTATACCATGCCATCATTCACTGTACAAAAAGAAAGCCAAAATGGAGAAGCCATGTGTGAAAAAAATGAGCACACCCTATGATTCAATAGTGTGTAATAACAATAACTTGAGGTACCGGTAATCATTTTCTGTGTGGCTTTTATCCGTCTCTCACATCACTGTGATGGAATTTTGGCCGACTCTTCTTTACAACACTTCTACAGTTCATTGAGGTTTGTGGACCTTTGTTTATGCACAGTTCTCTTGAGGTTCTGCCACAGCATTTCAATTGGGTTGAGGTCTGGACTTTAACTGGATCATTGAAACACCTTGATTCTTTTCTTTTTCAGCCATTCTGTTGTAGATTTGCTGGTGGATTTGGGACCATTGTCCTGTTGCATGAACCAATGTCAACCAAGCTTTAGCTGTCAAATAGATGGCTTCTCATTTGATTCTAGAATGCTTTGGTATACAGAGGAGTTCATAGACAACTCAGTGACTGCAAGGCTGTAAAACAAGCCCAAATCATAGCCCCTCCACCACCCTGCTTGACAGTTGGTTTGAGATGTTTGAGCTTATACTCTGTGTTTTGCTATAGCCAACCACCTCCATTTTGGTCTCCTCTGTGCAAAGGGCAATGTTCCAGAAGTCTTGGGATTTGTTCAGGTGCAACGTTACAAACCTAGGCGGTGCTGCAATTTTCTTTTTAGAGAGAAGACCATTTCTCTTGGCAACCCTTTCAAACAAACCATACTTGTTCAGTCTTTTTCTAATTGTCCTGTCATGAAGTTAACATTTAACATGCTAACTGAGGCCTATTAGAGCCTGAGATGTATCTCTCGGATTTTTTACAATTTCTCTGAGCACTGCAAGGTCTGACTTTGGGATGAATTTGCTGGGATGTCCACTCCTGGGAAGATTGGCAATTGTCTTGGATGTTTTCCATAATCTCCCTCACTGTAGAATGATGGACTTTAAATTGCTATAACCCTTCCCAGATTGAGAGGCAGCAAAAACTGCTCTTCTAAGAAAACTGATGTCTTTACTCTTTGCCTTTGTGTTAACACATACATCAACACTGGAGACCAGCAGATTCCTAAAACTTTGATGATAGAGATAGTCAGACTTGCTAATGATAGCCTCTTCCTACCTATGGAAGCGGTAAGATTGTTCTTATTTTTTCACACACTCCATTTGGGCTTTCTTTTTCTAAAACAAATGATGACATGGTGTGATATGTCATGTGTTGTTGTTCATCTGAGGTTGTATTTACCTACTTTTAAGAACTGATGAGGACCAGATGATTTTTACTATGTCCTGATATGTAAAACCATAGAACTCAAAGAGGGTGTAGGTTTTTTTGCGCCTCTCTCTTTCTCTCCCTACCCCTCCCTCAAAGGGTAACTAGAAAAATGAGATTTAAGAGCTAGCCTTTAAAAATATTTCCTTGTAATAATCTAAGAGTAGAAATTACAAACCCCTGGACCCAAACAAACAACTTAAAAGGAAACTAAGCAGACTGATAGCAACTTGAATCTTCTATTCCCTTTTCTATGTTGCTCAGGAAAACACAAATAATCTAGCCCGAACAAAAGTGCTTTGTACATCATTTTCACTTCCTGAAGGAAAGGAAATATATAAATCTAATAAATTATTTTTCCCTTCTTACTTGAGTTGGAGGTTCAACTATTGTTTCATCTCCATCATAAAGAGCAGACAACTTCATTTGATTCTTCCCTATAAGGGATACAAAATTTTAAAATACATAATTAACGGAATAGGATGAGATCTTCTATATGATAGAAGACATAAAGATGAGACAGCTGAGATCTCTTTGGGTAATGAGGGGACCTTGGATTACCTCCTGAGATGTCTTGAATTGGCTCTTCCTGAGAGAACCTCCTGAAAAGCAGCTCTTGAGAGGGATTTGATGGATTCTTCCTTCTCTCAGGACCTCTGATCTCTAGTGCAAAGGACTTGAAGTAGGAGGCATGAGAAAAGAAAGCAGAATTAATGGACATCACACAGCATGAAGTGGATTCTTGTTCGCTGAACACAACTTCAAAGTCCCCAGCATCAACAAGGAGGCAGTAAAGAAAGGAACCGCTATCCCCAGTTGATGATATCTAGTTTGTGTAATGAAACATTTGGAAGAAAACAAGCAAACTCAGAAAAACACCAACGACCACTCATTTCAACCCTGAGATACAAATATTCTCCTTTATTGGTGATCGATCTACTACAACGGATAATGGAACAATGTCCTATAAGAATTAACGTGATATATCCATATTTTATGAGTGCGAGAGACATCTGGAAGGGAAAGAGAAATCAAACACATTATTTATTCACTTTTGGACTGCTAAGATGAAGGTCTCTCACCTGCACTTCGAGCTGCTCCTTCTGCTCTGCCAGCTGGCTCAAGAGGAAACCTTCTGCCAGGGCCACCGCCTGGGAGCTGGTCTCTGCTCCACACTCCCGCACCCAGCTCTCCATTTCTGGGGAAAGAAGGGCCAGGAGCTGCTCCAGAACAACCAGGTCCAGCATCTGCATTTTGGTGTGTCTTTCTGGTCTCAGCCACCGCCTACAAAAATTGTGGAGTCGGCTGCAAAGTCCTCGGGGACCCTCAGCCTCCTGGTATTGGAGACTCCTGAGGTTCCAGGACTGAACTTCTGAATGGAGAATGGTTTCCTCCTCCAAGATCTTCTCCTGCCCAGTTCTTGCCTCACAGCACCCAGGCTGTACAGCTGAAACGCCTTTTCCAGTTCTTTCCCTCGCTAAAGGTTGAGTCTCCATTTTTACTCTGTCCTGTAACACAACTCCAAATGGGTCCAAGGAATCTTGTAGATCTCCAAATGTCTTTTCATTCATAGGACCGATCCTATAGCCACTGGAGTTGAAGCAGGAGGGCTGGGCGCGGGTCTCTCCCTCCTCCGCCTCCCTTTGCACGGGAAGAGCCTCCCCCCTACTCCTCACTCGGGACACGTCTGGATCCCCCCCTCCCGCCAGACTCTACCGCAGCCTCTCCGCCTCCTGCGGAGCTCCAGGGGTTACGGAGAGCGAGTGTGGCATCCTAGAGTGGCCAAGTTGAATGATGTCATTTCCTTCCCAGTCTCATCTACAAAGACAGCCGTGATCTTCGCCCTCTTTCTCTTAGCCGATCCCGCCCCCTTGTGGCTTTGGCGCAAAGTGCCAGGATTCTAGAAAGGGAGGGAGAGAGGAGCGCATCTGATGGGAAGGGATGATGGGCATGGGAGTAGGCGGAAAGGCCCCTCTCAATGGCTCCCAGTCAGACATGGTGACCCTGAATAAAAAGAAAAAAGGAAACAAGTTCCAGAATGGAGGAAAAGCAGAAACCTATTCCAGAAATTTTACCTCATAAAGAGGCTCCTTAATTGAGAAATGAAGAGGGGGAAATCGTGTTTCATCTCTGACTGGAGACAAGGTGTAATTACAAAACTAAGAAAGGAAGAACATGAAAAAGGAATATCAATCTAAACTATTATGAGGGGGGAAATTATATAAGGATTGAGTAGGAAATTTACCTCAACAAACGTGACTAGGAAGCTTAAGCCCTTTGGAGAATTTAAGACAGGGATATATCATTGGACCATAAATAAAAAAATAAAATGAAAAGATTCGACTACATTTTGTGTCGACAATGACACACAAAGGGGTTATCTACAGCAAGCAAAACAAAGAATTTAAAACGATGGAAAAGTGGTTAAAAATGGAGGTATCCTTTGATTTTTCTTTATGTATGTATTTCTTCCCCCCCTCCAATTTCACATAGAACATTTAATAAGCAATATTTGAAAAAACAGCTTCAACTCAACAAGAGCCGAAAAATGCCATCTCCAGGCTGTCCAAACAGTTTAGTGTGTTAGTAATTTTTAATGCAATAAAGAAAAGAGAATTAAAAATAAAACATGATTTTAAAAAAAGAAAAGAGAATTGCAGCACCAAGTAGATGTGCAGGACAATGCTCAGCAGCCTAAACATAGCGGCAGGCGAGGTGTAGTGGTCACACTGGCAGCTGCTTAGGAAGGGGCCCTGGCAGGCCAGCAGCAGGGGAGCACTCCAGAGGTCGTACTTCTGGGCCGACTCGCTCTGTGTCAAGGCAGAGTAACCCAGCAGGGCAGCCAAGAGCAGTGCTGTCAGGAGGACAAAGAGCTCCAATGAATCACTCAACCCAGGTGTGTTGAAAGTGAAAAGTAGGACCCACCCATCTTCTGTATGTTTTGGAAGGGAGATAAAAAAAATATCCTGCAGTGCCTTGCTGGTGCTGTGCAAACCTTAGCATGGACAAGTAGCCTTGAAATGTGGTGGGGTGGCTGGCAATGCACCCAGTGGCAGAGTTGCTGGCATCCATTGATATTAGACCCACCCTTGCCCAGGGTAGAATGCCTATCCAGGGTGAATTTGGTCTGCTGGCAGTAGCCTAAGGAGGGGGGGGTTGGCGAGGAAGACTGACTAGCTTTGGCAGACTGAAGACCCCTTATTGCAGCCCCGGATCGATTGGTCCAGGGGGTCCAACAGTGGGCTGACAGCTGTCACAGCTTGAGCTGTCAACCTGGTAGATCAGACCCACCGAGGGAGGCTTAGGTCCGCTCTGCACTGAGTGAAACAAAGGAGAAGCTCTGCTCTGGATGGTCATGTTCTCTTGGCTGGGGAAGGTGAATGTTGATTGGGGCAGAATCATGATGGCCTGGCCAGTTTGGTGGTGCTGGCCCAGGTTGCTGATGCTCAGCTTACTGAATCTTTCTGGCAGCCCCTCCAAGGTTTGGCTTTTCAATGGTAGCTGGATTCCCCATTCCCGGGATTCGTTGAGGTCTATGGGTCTCGCAGCTTTCCACTCAAAGATGGTAGTGCGCTCTGCCCACACTGAGGCAATCTGGCATTCCTGAAGCATTGGATACCCGGCTAATTCATCCTCAGCCCAGTAAAGCTCCTGGGAGGACAGCCACTTTGCTGGTTCCTGGTGTGTTGGGACCATGAGGGCATTGCCAGAGCCATCCCCACATCGATGGAGCTCCTGAGTTGACAGCCAGGTGACATGCTCAAGGGGTTCCAGAGCTGTCTCCACAGTCGGCTGGTTCCCATAGCTCCATTGATGTCAGTTGATTTCTCCTCCGTCTTCCTCTCCATCTTTCCCGAGTCTTCCCTCTGCCTGGTATACGGGGTAAGTGGCCGGAGCTCAGGACCCTGGACAGCAACCCTGTGTGCACAAGGAGCTTGTTGCTTTTTATTTGGAGAGTCAAGTTAATGTCAGGGTTCCAAGTAACAGACCCAAAGCAATCAAAACTCTGAAGCCTGAGGTTTCCTCAAAGTATAGATTTATTAGGCAAGTCATATTGGCACAATGGGTGAAAACCTGACTTTGAAAGTCCCAAAGTTTTCCCTGCCCAATTCAAAATCCATAGTTCTTTCCTCCAGTGCACTCATCCATCACAGTCCAATCAGGTCACAGTTGGTTTCCATCCACGCCTTACCAGGTGCTGGTGAGCAAGGGGAAATAAATTTATTTTGGCTACACATCCCCAGCTCTCTCTACCCCCCCCCCATATTCCCACAGCTCTAATCAGCCTTGCTGTGGCAGCCCTGATGATCCAAAATGGCTTCAGGATTGACATTAGCTTTTTTGGCTGCTGCCGCACACAGGTATCTCAAGTTTAAGTAATCATCCATTTGGACTCCCAAGATCCCTCTCAGAGTTACTGTTTTTGAGCTAGGTTTCATGTAATCAATTTTTCCTGTCCAGGTGTAAAACCTTACTTTTCTCCACATTAAATTTCATTTTGTTGAATTCAATGTTATCTCATTTGGATCAGAAAGGCACAATATGTCAGGCCTGGAAGCCATATTTTGCATTGGGCCTTCAGGCCTGCCACATTTAGTGATGTGGGAAACTGGGGGGGGGGAGGGAATTGTATGGAGCAGGGATGATACATAATCATAACATTCCTTTCTCAGAGCGTCAAGGACATCTTGCCCTGCACCTGGAGTGGTGTGACTGGGAGACACCTCCAGTTGGGACTGTGCTTTGATTCAACCATGTGAGGGACATGTGGTTGCTGGGCAGGGACATGGACTTTTTTTGGGTGGGGAAAACCTGGAAGCTTTCAGATTGTGCCAATATGACATCTCTAATAAAATGGAACTCTGAGGAACTTCCAGCCTTGGAGTCTTCCTTTGTTGGGAGTGTTACTTGGAACCCTGACACAATATGAATCCACATAAAAATCTACAGAGACATGATGGGGTAGTGGTTAGAATGCAGTATGGGTAATCTGAAGATCTATGACTACATCCTCAGGTACCCTGACTTTGATCTTCCCAAGGGACCCTCCTGAAAAACAGCTTCTAAGGGGGATTTGATGGATTTAACTTTCCCTCAGGATCTGTGATCTTCACAGTGCAGCACTTCAAATATGAGGAAAGAAAAGCAAGCAGAATTAATGTACATTTCAAGAAATAAAGTGAATTCTTATATTCGGAACACAACCTCAAAGCCCCCAAAAATCCATCAGTGAGGTTGAGTGAACTATGGAACAATGTTCTACAAGAATTGTGGGACACCCCCACATATTATGAATGTCAGAGAAGTTTGGGAAGGAGGCGTGAAGTATTCAAACACATTCTTTAGTCCCTTTTGAGCTCCCTCCAACTCGACTTGCTCCTTCTGCTCCTGTCCCTGGCTCAGGAGAAGGCCTTCAGCCATAGCCACTGCCAGGGAGCTGGTCTCTGCTCCACACTCGCACACCCACACTCCCGCACCCAGGAACTGCTCCAGAACTACCTGGTCCAGCATCTGGGCTTTGGTGTGCTTTTCTGGTCTCAGCCATTGCCTACAAAAATCATGGAGGTGGCTGCAAAGTCCTTGGGACTTTCAGCCTCTCGGTGTTGGATGAAACTCCAGGGCTGAACTTCTGAAGGGAGGATGGTTTCCTCCTCCAGGATCTTCTGGCCAATTCTTGTCCAGAGCTTCCCACCCTTCCAGACTGAACAGGTTTTCCGGTTCCCTCCTTTACAAAAGGTTGTGTCTCCATCCTTTCTCTGTTCTGTAGAGCAACTCCAAATGGGTCCAAGGACTCTTGTGGGTCTCCAGATGCCTTTTCCTTCACAGGACCATTTCTAGGGCCGCAGGACTGATCCCTGCAAGTTATTCTGCTCTTTCTTTTTCCCCCCGAAGAGAAAATTTTGGCTTGCAAAGATTTCAAATAGCATCAGTGTGTAGCTGAGATGGAAAGAAAAATGAATGCCAAGAATTAGAAAGTAGAATTTAGCCACTAAACGACATTCATACAACCTGGCCGGAACCCCAAGTGGGTCATCCCAGCGCAGGGCCGAGGTCCCCTACGAGCAGGGCTGGGAAGGAGGCAGCTGTTGAGGCTGCCCCGCTTCTCTCCCTCTCCGGAGACAGGCCGAGCTGCAGAAGATGGGGCCCTCGGGGAGCCTGGTGCGAATTCCGCCTCTTCACCCTCTTCACTCTTCTCCTGTCCTGCTGGGCCTCCGCAAAGCCGACTCTCTTCCCCGGACACGGGCCGGGAAGGGATCTCCGTCGCCTTCCTGGGATTCCCGCTTCTTCTTCTGCTCCTGTGGAGCTCCCCTTCCCCCTGCATGGAGGGTGGCTGGGGAGCATGGGACCCGGGGCTGAACTCGTAGGAGAGCATGGCGCGGGTCTCTCCCTCCTCCGCCTCCCTTTGCACGGGAAGAGCCCCGCCCCCTGACACGTCTGGATCTGCCCCGCCAGACTCTCCCGCATTCTCTCCCCCCCTCCTCTCCTGCGTAGCCGCAGGGGTTAAAGAAAGTGCGCCGTCTAGAGCGGAGAGTGTTTGTGATGTCACGCCCCCTTTGAAAAGCCAACCAACGTTCGCCTTCCAGTGGCCCAATGGGGAAGCGCCTTTTGCAGAGGGCGTCCCCTGTCGGTTTCTGCACAATCTGAACGGGATCCTGCAAGGGCGGGAAGGAGGAGCGCGCCTTGAGGAGGAAGGCATGAAATGATCGGCATGAGAGGAGCAGCAAAGGAATTTTTCATGTGGTTGTCTGCCAGAGAAAACCAGCGGCACCTCCTGAGGAAAACTGTCAAGAAAATTGATATTTTTATAGGTTTTTATTTCTTTAGTTCAATATACACAGATGCCCTTTTCCAATTCTCAGCTCCGGGTGCCTAAGAATAATTGGAAAGACCAAAGTTGTGACAAAGGAAATTAATGCTGAAGAAAAGGAAAAAGAAAAAACATCGAAGGAAAACCAGTTCCAAATTTAAAGAAAAAACTCAAAACTGGTGGATGTTGCAGAAATTTTACCTCATAACGAGGCTCCTTGGTGGAGAAATGAAGAGGGGAAAATGGTGTCTCATCTGTGACCTGGAGAAAAAGTGGAATTGCAAAACGATGGAATGAAAATAGTGGAAAAGGGAATATAAAGCTCAAATAGCATGAGGGGGGGAAAAAAGATTTTTTAAAACCCTCTTTTTTACTTAATAGTAGGGAATTCACTTCATAGGGAAATACAAGTTGGAAATTTTAAGGCCATTATAGAATTTAAGACAACTTGAAGCATCTAACGTTCCCTTTTCCTGGCCCAGGGTTCCCCCTGGAGGATGCTGTGTGTAATGCAGGTGCTCATGCAGAGAAAGGAAGGTCCCGTCTCCCACCCCCACCCCCCAGTTCGGGAAGCATTCTGAATATAACTGATTTTTTTTTCAACTTTAAACCCATCTCCAACATTCTATTTTTAAGAAAGGTTCTAGAGAAAGTTACATCCCTGAGTCAGGAAATAGTATTCAGCAGTGCTTTGTAAAAGATAATCCTGCTTTTTCTAAACTGGTATTAGGATTGCCATGTTATTGAGCAGACAGGTCCTGTGTGTGTCTGTGTCATACAGAATTTTAGGCTTTATTATTAACCCCCCCCCCCCAGTAATTTTATTGAAGATTATATTATATAAAGTATATTGTACAGAAATATGTTTTTTTTTATTAAAATTGCAGAAAAGACAAAAACAAATTTCCTTCTAGTCCACAACATGTATAACCAACACTCATGACTTATCACTTTTAAAATACAGCTAAACACTTCTTCACCCCATACCTCAACTTATTCCCTATTTCTCCATATTAATCAGCAAAAGCCCATTAAGAGCTATCTGAAATAATAACATAGGTATTATGTACTATATTTGTTACAGGTAGTCCTCCATCTATGACAGCAATTAGGACCAAAATTTCTATCTTTAAGCGATGTAGTTACAAGGCATTACTGCATCTTTTAGAAACAACAGTCCTGGTTGCCATTGTTAACTGAATCTGATGGTCCTGAACCAAAATAGAGGGAGAATCCAGCAGGAAGTTGTGAGTCAGACAACTCATGAGTAGGTTTGCTATCCAGCATACCCTCAGTGTGGTGCCATTTGTGCACCCTTATCCTCTCTGAACAAAACATTTCTTCTTGTATATCCCTACACACCCACGCCACACCATGTTGTGCCTCACACACCCTTGATCTTTTGTACCCTTGTGCACGCTGACTCACATGGTGTCTCTCACATTCACCCACACATCTTCCCAATTCCACATATTTCCCATGCACCCAACCCTGACTCTTCCCTACACCCCCCCTCAGCTCCTTGCTCCTTTCCCCACTTATTTTGCCCATAATATGCGAGGCAGTTAGAATAGAATAGACTAGAATAATAGAGTTGGAAGGGACCTTGGAGCAGAGGTGGGTTCCTACGGAGCTGGTTCTGTTGGTGTCTCCATGGGAGCCACCATCTTGGATTTTGCTTCTGCTTCTGCACAGAAGTTATTTTTTGCTTCTGCGCAGAAGCTACATTTTGACTGTTGTGCGCATGCGCGCGCGCGCTCAAGGCGTAACCCTGAATGAACTGGCAATAAGAAGATTCAGAACCCACCTCTGCCTTGGAGGTCTCCTAGTCCAACCCCCTGCCTAGGCAGGAAACCTTACACCACTTCAGATAAATGGTTATCTAACATCTTATTTAAAACTTCCAGTGTTGGGAGCATTCACAACTTCTGAAGGCAAGTTGTTCCACTGATAAATTGTTCTGTCAGGAAATTTCTCCTTAGTTCTAAGTTGCTTCTCTCCTTGATTAATTTCCACCCATTGCTTCTTGTCCTACCCTCAGATGCTTTGGAGAATAGCTTGACTCCCTCTGCTTTGTGGCAACCACTGAGATATTGGAACACTGCTATTTCTTGCAAATAATTTTTCTTCAGGGTGGTATACTCGTAGCAACTGGTAATGTTTACTTTTTTCTCCCTCTTTGATCATTGGTATAGACTAGTGATGTTGCTTCTTCCAGAATCCATCTTTAAAAACAACTTGAAGGAGCAAAATCCTACATTATCTAGATTTATGTTTCCAAACAATGCTTGAGATTTCCAGGCAAGCCTTCTAAAATTACACCAAATTGTATTATGCCCAGGAATTAATTCTGTCAAGACCTAATTTTAGCTAATGTTCGACTAGATTTCATACAACAGAGCAAAATGCTTTTTTGGTAACTCTCTCTTGCTAGGCTAAGATAAGAACAAAACAAATCAACATAAATATGTAGAAATGAAAAATATGATGCATGAAGAAAAAAAATAAAGATCCCACGTAAAAATAGTTATCTTTGTCCACAATTCCTAGCTCGCTAATCATTATCCTTAAAAAGATAATAATAATGTCAAGATAATGATTTACAATCTGTATTTTTAAAACAAGTTTTTTAAAATTGTGGAGGTTCCAAAGAGTGTATTTACCTTTAAGGTTTTAATACAAAGCTTGCTCAATCAGTTGAGATACCATCTAATTTTATGCTATGCTGCTGCTAGTTATGTAACTTCTGGCTGCAGGGGTGTGGGTATACAGTTGGCATGGAGCACGACATGAAGTTTTTGAAGTTGCTGAATTAAAAAAAAAGCACATGATTCCCACTTGCATCTGGCATAAACTTAGAAGACATTTCACTTTATGTAACTGGATACTGAAAGTCAAGAGTCCTGTCATTATTTAAAGAAAAGCTGGAAATCCTGTCTAGTTAATTTGATTAAAATGGCATTGTGTGGGCAGGTTTTGCAGAAGATTATGCTTTAAAAGCTGTGCTACCTCTTCCTGGTGGTTGATTGCTCCTGATAAAACTGTATTTCTTTTTCTTGCCAATGTTTGTAGATGAATCAGGGCTTCTTCTTTTTTTTTTAGCCAAGTCTGGGTTGAAAGATTTATGGAAGTTCTATAGGGATTAATTATGCCGCCTTCCATAATTCCCGGACAGCATGAGTAGAATTCCACCACAACTGAATTCAACAATTGGAATTTAACATAATGGCAATTGTGGAGGTAAATTGCTAGTAGAAAGCTGAATTAAACTTTGTTGGTCTTGAATTAAGGAGACCCATATCTCAAATTCCTCCACAGTCATTAAGATCACATATCAGCTTGGAAACATTAAATTTAATTTGATGTAAAAGGTCTTGTAATGGTGTTTATTTATTAAACATAGCCTTAACATCCCAAAGAGATTTATAACAAAATAATAAAACTGAATGACCCTACATGTACAGTCTGAAAGCTTCCTAGAAGAAAGTTGAAGACAGTGTGAAAACAGCTAAAATTATCAGACACCACCATAAAGAATGGATAATTCTTCAGTTTAGCAAAAAGATATGCAAAAGAAGATGGGTATAATATGTATATGTTCAAAATGTGGATGTGGAAATAGTTTAATATTAAAACTCCTAGACATCTAGTGCAGCTAAATGATAGAAAATGCAAAATGAACTACACACAGAACATTGTTGGATTATTATGATGTTGTAATGTCACATGATTTGCCACGTAAATTGAGATTAGATATATCATGGAGAATTTGATTATTATTGCTCCTATTTATGATAATTATATATCGTACTATCAGAAGTTGATTGATTAATTGCCATCAAGTTGATGTCAACTCTTAATGGTCATATAAATTTTTCTTGACATGCATTCCCTCATCATTTGTTGTTCATCATTCTCAGGAATGCACACCCATACACACAGCCATCGCAATGAGATGATTTGGGAGTGTATCGGAAGGAACTCCTTTAAATTTCAGTTGGAGAACAGCAATAGTAATAGAGATTATTGCTGTCATATCCTGTCTGTGATTTATTTATTTTATTTATTTATTTTGTCAAACACATATTAGATAATACATATGAGTATAAACATAATTTGAATACATGAAATGAATAAAAATAAAAATAAAAGGGAACATTAGGACAGGGACGGTAGGCACGCTGGTGCGCTTATGCACACCTCTTACAGACCTCTTAGGAATGGGGTGAGGTCAACAGTAGACAGTCTAAATTAAATGTTCCTCTGAACATTTAATTTGAAAGGTTAATGGGCCAAGTAAGATTCATTTTGCACTCTTATGAAAGTACTGGGATATAAATATAATACATGAGATTGCAGTTTTTTCCATTAGGAAAATGGTCATTACCTATGACTTCTACTAATTCAAAATATGTGGGGTCAGAAAACTTGCAGCAGAGGACTTCTTCTTATCCATTTTGCCCACTTCTCCTGACACAGATGGGCAGGACAAGAAACAATGGGTAGAAACTAATCAAGGAGAGAACCATCCTAGAATGAAGGAGAAAATTCTCTTGACAGTTAGAACAAATAATCAGTGGTCGTGGGTGCACCAATGCTGGAAGTTTTTAAGAAGAGATTGGACATCCATTTATCTGAAATATGATAAGATTTCCTGTTGAGCAGGGGGTTGGACTAGAAGACCTCCAAGGTCCCTTCCAACTCTGTTATTCTGTTATGGGTGATAGGAGAAGCAAGTGAAGTAAAAAAGAGATAGTATCTTTTCTCTATTCCTGTTCTTAAACCCCTTTTCCTCATAGAAAACTGGAACCCCTGAAATAAAAATCCCTTGGTGTCCCAACTCCATCTACCAAGCCCATCCACACATTGCAGGAATTTTTTAAATGGCTTATTAACATAGTAAGAGAGTTGTGGTGTTCCTATTGCGAAAAGGCAAATAGCCTTGACATTAGTGACTAAGCAGTTTTTTCAGTGGCCAGAAGACAGATTTTGGGTCTTCTACTATTGCATTAAGCAAGGTTGATATATTGTACAGGTAGCCATCTACTTAAAACCACAATTGAGCTTAAAATTTCTGTTGCTAAGCAAGAGGGTTGTTAAATGACTTTTGTCCCGTTTTATAACCTTTCTTGCCACCGTTGTTAAGTGAATCACAGCGGCTGTTAAGTTAGTAACACAGTTATTAAGTGAATTTGTCTTCCCCAATGACTCTGCTTATCAGAAGGTCATAGAAGGCAATGATATGATCCTGAAGACAGCAATTGTCATAAATATGAGCATCCAAATTTTGATCACATGACCATGGGGTTGCTCCACAGTCGTAAGTATGAAAAACAGTCATAACTGCACACTTTTTATAATGCAGTTATGACTTTGAACGGTTGCTCAATGAACTGTTGTAAGCCAAGGACTACCTGTATAAAGGAATCGTACTAATCCAGTCTCTATTCTTTCACCATAGCAATATTGGTTGCAGTGGAATTGTGGAGCAGGCATGCATGCCCCGTCTCTGGTTATGGTTACAGGGTGTCCTGGTAGTGCTGCTGGGAGATAATGGGACTAGAAAAACCTGAGCTGTAGCGTTTCATAAAAAAGCAGTGACTCTACAGCTGTTAAACGAAGTTGGGGAGCGGCTCCTGAAAAGAGAGATGGAAGCAGCTTTGTTCTTCCGAGATAATTTTCTTGGGTGAGATGACTTTTGTAGAGCTGGATGACAAGGAAGAGAATATCCCAACGCCCATAGAGAGGGATTTATAGAGTTGTTGGGAGTTGGCAGCACAAACATTTACCTTGGTTCATTGCACAGCCAGTCAAATATTCAGATTGGATTTGACATTTTTGTCTACTTGTCGAGTCCTTTTCGAGGACCTGGGATAGGCACTTGTGGATGTTTGATGATGTTACCGATATCGTCACAGTATGCAAGCTGTTCTGAGTAAGGCTGCCTGTTGCAATTGAGAAGGTTGTGATTTTGTTAGTGCCAGTGGTGTTCAGTGCTGCTCCAGTTTTTTTGGGATTGCACCCAATATTACTGTTAATATTATATTGCTGCTCTATTCCCATTGGTTTGGGAGCAAAGCGACAAAAACACCGAGCATCAGAGAAGAGAATTAATAATTTTATTATACTGGACTAAGGACTAATGAGTAAAACCAAGTTAGTTAACATTTATTTATAGGGATGAGCAAATTCTTTGCAGCTAGTAGCCTTTTCAGTATTTCTGTGATCACTGGAATATGACCAATGACGTGAAGTTATTTCTATTATAAGCAGTGAAGAAGATTTGCTGCTTGATTTTGATGGCCGCATCCCGGGGTGCACAGAAAAGGACTGCAAGCATTTCATGAGCCGTGAGTTCCTTGCAGCTCTTATATTTGAAATGTTTGATTGCATAAAATAGTTTTGGTATAAAATGGCCCAACAGGGAGTAAAGAACATTATGTAGGCAAATAAAGCTTAAGAATGAAATTGAATGTGCAAACTGAATTTACCATCCATGAAACAATGGACTCTTCTCCATCTATACCTCAACCTCCACAGACGATTTTGAAGGACAAAATTTTGTCCTGTCTTCATCCATGGCAAGAACATACCCGTCTTTCCCCAAAAATAAGACCAGGTCTTATTTTCTTTTGGGCCCCAAAATAAGCACTAGACTTTATTTTCGGGGGTCTTTTTTCCATTTATGGGAGGCCCACTTCTGCTTGCTCGTGGCAGAGTGACACAAGTGCCACCACCGCAAGGCAGGTGTGTGTGGAGCTGCCCCATGCACCCTGCCCCGGCTTACCTCAAGGCCCTCACAGCCAGGCCATCCATGCCCCAATATCTGCCTTGCCTCGTGGCCATGGCACCAACACACCAATCTGCCTCGTGCTGCACATGACCTTTGGTGCCTCCGCCATGAGGCAGGTGTGAGGGCATGGATGGCCTGTCTGCGGGGTCCCTGAGGTAAGCCAGTGTGGGGTGTGTGGGGCAGCTCCACTACCATCCCACCTTGCCTCATGGCTGCGGCATTGCAAGCTACCAGACAGAATGGCCGGTCAGCCGGCTTCATAGGCTCTTAAGTAGGCCTTATTTTGAGAGTAGGGCTTATCTTAGGTGCAGGCATAAAAACATGCTAGGGCCTATTCACAGCATATGTCTTATTTTCAGGAAAACAAGGTAGCTGTGGTGGTGCAGTGGTTAGAATGCAGTATTGCAGGCTACTTCTGCTGACTATTAGCAGTGGTAGATTGATTCTGACCAATTTAAGGTTGACTCAGCCTTCCATCTTTCGGAGGTCAGTAAAATGAGGAGCCAAATTGTTGGAGGCAATATGCCAACTCTGTAAACCACTTAGAGCAGGCTTACATACCCCGTCACTAGAGAGGGCTGTAAAGCATGTGAAACAGTATATAAGTGTAAGTGCTATCGCTACTTGATTTCATTCCAAAAAAATCAAAAAAAGCATTTTCATTTTAGCTAAGATGATGTACATAGTTTACTCCCAAAAAATTACAATATCTGAAGTTTTGTGTTTAAAACAATTGCCTAGTATGTCCTGAAAAGGCAGGGCTGATTTTTCTCATTCACACTGATTTAGGAGAGATAACGATCATTCTGCACTGACTTTGTCACATTGCTATTGGATGTAGTATAGTTTGGTCAGTATCATTTCCAAGAAGAAGCACTTTAAAAATCAAATGCCAAAGCAACTATTGAAGAGATATTTATATCTCTTAGATTTATATACTATAAGTCCACCTTTATTTTTACAAATCACTCAAGGAAGTGAATATATCCAACATAACTTCCTCCTCCTATTTTCTTCACAACAACAACACTATGATGTGGATTGGAATGAGAGAGAAGGATTGAGTCAAGGTTATCCAGCTGGCTTTTATAGCTAAGGCGGGACTTGAACTTGTGATCTCTTTCTTTCTAGCCTGGTGCCTTAACATCTAAATCAAACTGGTCCCCTTAAATCAGAGCTGGGGAACTATGGGCCCTTTATGACTTGTGAACTTCAATTATCAGAACTCCTCTCAACATTCTGGGAATTGAAGTCCACAAGTTATAAAAAGGCCATAGTTTCCCAACCCTGCCTTAAATAATTATATTTTCCATCAGAATCCATTAGTACTATTGATGGGACATAATTTTACCCAGCCAGTAACTGAGTAATTATGATGTTTACCCAGCTCACACATTGTTAAACCAATCCCAACTCAAACAAACATTTCTGGCTAACAAAAAAAATAAAATTATAAGAAAATGTAGGACTGTAAGAAACACTTTGATTAATAAAATGAAATAAATTGCAATGTCTGTAATTTAACTTAGGAAGTTTTTCTTTTCTCACTGTAGTCAAGTGCTATGCTTTGCATTCTATATGCATAGTGATTTAGATATGTGGTCCCAGCTTCATGGGACCACATATCCCAGACATGTAAACCTGGATCAGGGGTGTCAAACTCAAGGCCTGTGGGCCGAATTCGGCCCACAATGTCAGATCTGGCCCACGGGGCCATCCTGGTCTACCCAATGTGAAGAGGAAGATAGGGCCAGCCAGTGTGGCTTTGGCCCAGTCTGCCCAATACAAAGAGGAAACATGCCAGGGGTTTGGGGAATGGTGTCAAGCTAGCCACGCCCACCCAGTCAGCCACGGCTGGCCAGCCCCCTGAGGTCAACCACAGCCCTGATGCGCCCCTCAAAGAAATTGAGTTTGACACCCCTGACATAGATGCAGTGATGTGCTGAAATTTGTAGGAGCAGATTGCTATATATTTTTTGGGAATTTTGTGAGCTGGTTGAAAGCTGAGCAGAGCAGAACCTCAGCACTTAACATGCTGGTCAGTTCTTTGATCACTAGTGACACAATATGGCAGCAGTAATGGAGCTGGTAGAGCTGGTTGCTAAAAATTTATCAGCGCACCACTGCCTGGATGCAACAGATTAATTAGGGAGAATGAATCTACTAGAACATGTAAACTGTGGGTTGGTTTACATTTTGAAAGAAAGTTGAAAATATTTGCACACCTGGAATTGAAGTTCCAGATAGATCTTCAGTAAAAGAGAATGGCTTTGATAGATCAGAAAAAGATCTTTCGGGGTTTTTTTTACTAAAAGAAGACTAAGCTGCAGAATATGGAATTTGAACAAACAGGCAATACAAGTCATTAATCGTATGGCTTTGGGGGAAGTTAGTAAAAAGTTAAATGAAGAACGTATATAAATTTTGGTCTTTTTGGGGAATCTAATAAATGTGTTGTAACTCAGGGGCTGCCATAAATAGAAGATTTGCATGTATTCAAGGTTTGAACGAATTCTAATTTAACGTCAAAACGTCACTGAAAATATTTGCTCTAATTCCAGGTCATGATGAAGAAATTATGTCAAATTTTCAGCATGGTTTCGCACAAGAAGTTAGAGGTTGTCTCTAAGCAAAGCCTGTTGATGGACAAAACTTTATGGTCTCTGAATATAGTTTCATCATCTTAAGGAAAGGATTAGGTGTTAAAGAGCCATGCATTTTCCTTCTTAAGCGATTCTTGTATTTTTTTCCCCTTTATAAGCCTCCAACAGTTGCTTTTGATTGTGGAGTTATACAAATACATTTAATAAACAAATAGCAGATGTTGCAACAGAGGTACAAGAGAAGATGATAGAATCACTCATCTTTGATCATTTAGAAAGTTCAAAATTGCATTCTTCTAGATTGTATAATCAGATATAACATTGTCCTCCTAATGTTTGACAAGAGCAAATGCCTTCATCGCATCATCCATTATTTTCACATAAAGTTGGCTGCTGATTTCAGTTAATATGAACCTGTGAGAAGGACTAAGGAATCTCCCAAATTTGAGATGCATCGTATTCGTTAATATTGTAGTCCTCCTCCTGAATACCGAACTTTCTGGAAATGTTACTTAAACTGGAAGCATTTCACCCTTCAGAATGTGAAGTTTTAGAGAAATATGCTTCCTTTTATCTGAAGTAAACGAAACTGATGATATTGGGTTTGGCTTGAAACAGGGTGGGTGGCATTTAAGTCAAACCCAGCAACCACATTTTATGTAGCCAAGAATAACTCAGTCAAAAGTTGACTTTCCTGAGGTAAATGCTAGCTATCAAATTGCATTGGATTGATTCCCAAAGACTACAAGATCGTGGAAAACTTGTCTTCTCCAACCTGATGCCCTCCAAATATAAAAGAATTACAGCTGTAAAAAATTCTTGGCCATTAACTATGCTGCTTGGAAATTCAGGTTATTGCAGTCTCAGCATATAATAGTTGAAGGCATCAAGTTCAGAAAACTCAAATAGGCATTTCCCTGTAAATTACAGGGTAAGGATAATTTATAAATTTCTTTCCAGGGGAAAATATCCAGTTCCTATGATTTTCTTCTTCTTGACCTTGACCTAGTACAATCTGGATCCTAATTTAAATTACTTTTAATAATGCTGTATTACTTTTCACATGTTACTCAATTTTGTTCATGTGGGCACAGTCTAAAAGGGATGAAAGAAATTTCAAATGAGGATCATGTTGACCCAGCTATCTTATAGTGTCTCAGTTCTTACCTTTATTATTGACAATGAGTATACTGACAACTAAGAACTGGCTTTGTTGCTGAATCTAGGTTTGAAAATGATCTTCTCTTTTGATAAGGGAGGAGGAGTATTTCAGGTTTATATCTAACAGTAAGAAGTTATTGTCTTTCCTACAAAACATGCTGCACTATCTCATCTGTACAACTTCATTTCCCAAGGATCTCTAGGAGTGGGAAATGGCAATCAGAAGACACATAAAGGAGTATGGTACAGGTAGACCTTGACTTACAACTATTTGTTTAGTGACCATTTGAAGTTACAACAGCACTAAAAAAAGGTGACTTATAATCAGTTTTGACACTTAACGACCATCCCCATGGTCATGTGATCAAAATTCAGACACTTGGCAACTGGCATGTATTTATGACAGTTGTCCTGTCCAAGGGTCATGTGATCACCATTTGTAACCTTCCCAGCCAGTTTCCAACAAACAAAGAATGGCGGAGGCCAGATTTTGCTTAACGACTGCATGATTTACTTAACAACTGTTGGCAAAAACGCCATAATCAAAATTGCCTTGCTCAGTTGTGGACGTAAATCGAGGGCTACCTATACATCCATAATCACAAGGATACAAAAGAAAGTAAAATTAAGTTCAGGGACAGAATGAGGCCAACGGTCCCATTTCTCGATGTCATTATCTTAAACCCTGCCATTTGTACAGTTTTAAATTGCACCTTAAATCCACTATTCCAGAACTAGCGGACTTCTGTACTTCTGATTAATTTTATCTTGTTTCCCTGCAAATCCCATGGAATTATCCTTGTGCTATTACAGTCCTTCTGCAGCACTATCTTTGAAACTGGGAAGATGCCAGATACGTCAGGACCAAAAATTCTTCTCTCTCCACTCCTTTCTTGTCTCCTGCCCTTCCCCTCTGGAAAGCGTGTTCCAATCACCTAGCCTGATGAACAGACTTGATAAAAGGGGCCTGAGCTGTGTACTGACTTTGATCTAAAGATAGCCTTTAAAAGTCAAACACATCATTAGCAGCAGGAGAGGCACTTCCTTGTAAACAACTTCTCTGTGACTCAGAATAAAAAGCCAGAAGAAAGCCCTCTGCATTTCCCCGGACGACATTGACAGACTGTGTCATCGCTCCCAAAGCAGAGATGCTGACAACACAAGAATTTTTGTGGCCTGGTGCCAGGTGTTAGGGGGGAAAATTGGATGTCATAAGCATTTTTCCTTGTTTACAATAGCTTCTGATATTCCTGATAGCGGTAATAAAGGTTGGGCAAGTACAGCTATGGTATACTGACTGGTGGGATATCTGTTCAAAATCTTGCCTTTCCTCTGCAGCTTGTTCAAAATATGGACCTGCATTAAGATGTGTGACTCAAGACAGGCTGGTATTTTATTTTGACAGCGGGCAAAAATATCCCATAAATGCTCCTCTTTGGGAATACCACTAATATACGGTAATTAATGATCCAGCTGGTATCCTACTTTTAGGGAGTGGTGCGGATTAACATGGAATTTTTGTTGGCTTTTCCTGTCAGAGCAGAACAAATATGATTACCTGTGTTAATAGCTTAGTGGAGGACATGAAAAGAATCTCATCTAAAACTTAAAAAAAAGGATTTAGAAGAATAATTATGAATGAAAAGCAAAAGACCTAGGCCAATGCTAAATATTCGCAAGGCCTTCTTAGTATATTTAAATTTGGAAATAAAAGAAGATACAACTGGTCCTTGATTTACAACAGTTCCTTTACTGACCATTCAAAGTTACAATGGCACTGAAAAAAGTGACTTATGACCATTTTCCACACTTATGACATTGTAGCATCCCCATGGTCATGTGATAAAAATTCAGGTGCTTGGCAATTTATGACAATGGCAGTGTCCCAAGGTCATCCGATCTCCTTTTGTGACGGTGTGACAAGCAAAGTCAATGGGGAAGCCAGATTCGCTTAACAACCAGGTTACTAATTTAACAACGGCAGTGATTCACTTAAAAAATGTGCTAGGAAAGGTTGTAAAATTGGGGCAAAACTCACTTAACAACTCACTTATCTTGCTTAGCAACAGAAATTTTGGGCTCAATTGCGGTTGTAAGTCAAAAATTACCTGTAGTACATAGTTTTTTAGGGTAGGGCTTAAGAATAGATAATAAATAAAAGTGGACAGTGTATTGGTCATTTGCATCCTTTTAGAGGGTTGTTGAAGCACTTGGAGGTTTATCTGTGTCCTCAGGGTCACTTGAATAGTTCTCCCGGTTCCTGTAATCTGCAATTTTTCGTCTGAAAATCCATTTCTACACCCATATCATTCAAAGGGTGTTCATCCCAAATTGTATAGCTAAACATTTGTAGAAACAAGAAGCAAAAAATCTTCAAAGAAAAATACAAGAAAATCCAGTTACCTCCTGAAAAAGCACCTTTGGGACAACCATGACTTGGATCTCTACAGATGTCTAGCTATACAACCTAACCCGGGTGTCAGCAGCCTGTGGCTCCGGAGCTACATGCGGCTCTTTGGGCCCTCTGCTGTGGCTCCCTATTGGGTAATCCCACTATTGGCTGGCCCCGCCCTTCACCCTCCCCTCCCAGTCACTCCTCACCTGGTCTGAGAAGGCAAGGGCAATGGCGGGGGATGGAGAAGCGGCCAGGGCAGAGACAAAGAGATACAGAGAGAGAGGGGGAGATAGAGGGAGGAAGGGAGATGTCAAAAGGGTTTTGTGGTTCCCGGTGTTTTTTAACAACCAGTTCTCTGCCCTAATGACTGACTGGGTAGGCGTGGCTAGGGGGAGTCATGTGATTGGTGGCAATGAGTGACCTCGAATTGGGCACGCCTACCCAGGTTTTGTGGCTCCCGGTGTTTTCTTTTCTGTAGGAAATGGGTCCAAATGGCTCTTTGAGTGTTTAAGGTTGCAGACCCCTGACCTAGCAAGAGAATTATCTGACACCCATATACTACAATATGTCAAATATCAAACATGTTTTTGCCTTTTCCTGCATAAAATCCATTTTCCATTTAATTTGTAAGAAAAATCGTTCTTTAGAAATGAAACTTTAGTTACCATAGTTCCAACCTTTCTGGGCCAAAGAGTTTTATCCCTAGATTTACCTTCTACTTTGTTCCAGAATAGCGTCAATAACCCTGCTTGGAAGCATTGAAAGAGTATTGTAGTAGCCATAACTGTATTCACAAGCCCTGTTTTCAGTCCGAGTCAAAACCTCTGAGAAAGGAACACAAACCCCAAAAAGAGAGAAATTGAAAAAGAGGTTCTAGAAAGTAATACAAAGAGAGTTTGCTCCATTTACTTCCTTATGAAAAACTATATGGAAGCAAAACATTCTGAGAAGTTTTGGAATATAGAGAACAATATGGAACAAAAAGTGTTAGGGCAAAGCACTGGCATAAATGTTGATATAGTTGAGAGATGGATTAGTGGATTCTTAATTGTTTCTTGGTTAATTTCCCATAAATTAATTCCTTAAAAGAATGTTTCCCAATTACGATGTTCTCTATTCATGAATGTTCATTTTCGGCTATCATAATCCCCAGCTATGAGGGGTTTTATTTAAAAGGATAATTTACAAGCAATGTAACATATTAAAAATAAGCAAAAATGCTTGTGGCAACTTCCCAATTGATGATCATTGCGTTGACAGGAGCGTTATGGGGGGGGAGAAGGGGTCAAAATGGTAGCACATATAACAGGTTATGGGCAGGGGTGGGTTCCAAATTTTTTTCCTACTGGCTCGCTGGGCTTGGTTAGGTGGGGGGGACATGTGACTGAGTGGGAGGTGG